>BEWF01000009.1:0-81339 GCA_002583695.1 Pleurotus salmoneostramineus
TTAAATCGAGCATTTCTTTTGTTTTGACATCTCAATTTATTTATTTCATTTCTTTTTGTGACTTAAACCTTGAATTTACGCCGTGATTTCACGACGTCAGACTTGTTAAGTCTATCTCAAGCTTTCCCACAGTCCTAAATAACAAATTTAACGCTACGTTTAAGTCCCATAATAAATGCCGAATTTAAGGCTCAATTTAAGTCTCCCCTAATTTTTTTGTTATCCGGAGTGTCGGGCACTGGACGTCAGAAGTTCTCCTATATCAGGTGATGTGGTTTACTTCCTCCGTGTCATCTTGCCTGAAGAATGCACTATAAAATGCAGGCCCTACCTTTCAAGTTACAGCCAGTGCTGGAAGAATGTTATCGCAGTCTTTCCTAGCCTTGTCCAAGCACAGCAGCACGGAACGACTCGAATGAATAGATAGACTCAGCGGTGAGTGTACTGTTCCAGGTACTATGAACCTAATACCGTAATGATTGAGCCCACGCGTAATTCAACAGGGTGGCTCTAGCTCTTGAGTTCGTGGTATATAGACTATAAATTTTCAACGATTTGTGTCCATCCGCCAGCAATATCCTATGACAAAATTGCGATTCCTTGCATCGGACTCGGGGCGGCATTAAGTCTTCCGCGCATTCCTCTTAGTTCCACGGAGCCCCTGTCTTACGTTTTTGACTCGAACCTGTCTCAGTGAACGGACGCAAGATGACTCGCAACACCGCACTAAAAAGCAGCCAGCCTCGTAAAATCTCTTCAAAATACTCCTACAGCTGAGCACAGGCTTTCGGGCCCATCTGTTTATCAGATCATCACCCTTTTCATCGATTCGAACCATGGCGGCAGCAGTTTTCAACCAAAAGGACTCGGACCTCATCACTTCGCTCGTAGCTCTCAACGCAAGAGCTCCCAAACTTGTAAAATGGTCGGACTATCCAGCGCCAGCAGACCCGAACATCACTGTGAGGAGCTGGAAGATGAATGAATTCAAGTACTATGATATCCCGAGTCCGTTCCCAACCCTTGCGAGAGGCCTATTCAGTCAGGACGTCGAGGGGGGCTACAGGATCGTTGCTAGAGGTTATGACAAGTTCTTCAATATTGGTGAAGTGCCCTGGACGACGGTGCGTGCTGGTGCTTTCGCGAGTTGGATGTCATAACTCACAATGACCTATAGTGGCCTTCTCTCGAAGCCCACACCGAGGCGCCGTATACGATGACTTTGAAATCGAACGGGTGTATCATTTTTATCGCTGCGCTGACGCCCACGAAGCTGCTTATAACCTCAAAACATTCAGTCGGGAGCGTATCGTGCGCGAGCCGGAGTCACGCAGAGGTTGGCGAGGACTGGCTGCGCAGATACTTTGTGAAGAAAGGCAAGGAGGAGAAGGACCTTGCTGCTGTACTCTGGGAGAAGAACCTGACTGCTGTCGCTGAGGTACGACCTGCCTTTTCTCTATTTACACGATTCTGACGCGACTTCAATTCTTCTTCGACAGCTGTGTGATGATTCATTCGAGGAGCACGTCTTGCCCTACCCCCCAGAGCAGACAGGGCTTCATCTCCACGGTCTCAATAGGTCCTCTGGCGACTTTGACACGCTGGATCAGGCAGAGGTGGATGCCTTTGCTCAAGAATGGGGCTTCATCCGCACGCGATCGATCGTCTTGCCCACTATTGCTGCAGTCAAGGCATTCTCGGAGACAGTAGGAAAGACCGGAAAATGGGACGACGAGGCCGTGGAAGGGTTCGTCGTGCGATGTCGAGTCAGCGAGCCACCAACGAAAGGGGACACACGCTCCGATCGAAGTCCCTACACCACAGGTTCATCGTTCTTCTTCAAGATCAAGTTTGACGAACCATACATGATGTACCGTGACTGGAGGGAGATCACGAAGATGATGATTAGCAAGTTGACGACGACCTCGAAGAAGGCCTCTGAATTGAGCATGGCGAGTCCGACGAAAACTATCTTGGCTACGCTCCCGAAGGCAAAGATGAGGAGGGCTGAGACTCGAAAGTACGCGGCATGGGTGTGCAACGAGCTGAAGGAAGAGATGAAGGCGAATGAGGGCAAGCTTGGGCCGAAGTTCAAGCTGTATAATTCTGGTAAGGGAATCATTGCGACCAGAGAAAGATTCTTCGCTTCAGGCGGCGACGTCCAGGTGGAAGATGAAGGTGGCGAGTCCCAGAAATTTGGCAAAACCGTCATTGTGCCGATCGCCATTCCTGGCTGTGGTGAGTTTTCTTGTCATTCCTCCGCACGGTTTTTTTTTTTGACCCTTTGACTAGGAAAAACTGCTGTGGCCGTTGCGCTAGCTCACATTTTCGGTTTCGGACACACTCAATCCGATGACGTCAAGGCCAAAAAGGCTGCGCCTATATTTTTGAAAAACGTTGTTTCGCTGTTGGAAACACACGACGTCGTCATCGCAGACAAGTGAGCCGTTGGTCATTCTTCCCTCCCTTCAACGTCAACTTATGGTCAACCCAGGAATAATCACCTCAAGCAACATCGCGATGGTCTTCGTGAAGCTACGGCCACCTTTGATCCTCCAGTCCGGTTGCTTGCCCTCAACTGGAGTCACGTTCTTTTTGCCACCCCAACAACATTGAATCCCAATCCGCTCTCACTACCAGCCATTCACAGATTAGCCTCGACGCGCATCCTTGGTCGTGGGACCAACCACCAGTCGCTCCTTGCTGACGAGACGGTTAAGCGCGAGCATGAGGATGTCGTGTGGATGTTCATCGAAAAGACCGAGGATCTCACCGAGGCCGAATGCGATGCGGTGATTGACATGGACATCCAGGAAGACCTAGAGCAATCCATCTCACGGGCCGTCGATGGGATATGCAAGGAACTTCAGCTACCAAGACCTTCTCGTACTAAGATATTGGAAGGCGTGGAGAAGGCGAAGGAGTACACCCCTGATACCACGAAAAAGACTGGACAAGATGGTGCGAAGGCCACAAAAGGGAAGAAGAAGAAATCTGAACCTCGATACTTTGCTATGCTGCCCGAAATCGACATAGCCTCCCTGATCAACGGGAGACTGGACTCTCTTGCTTCTAATGAAGTTAGCATCGCGTTTTGGAAGCATCTGACGACAAGAGGCCGAGTCACGAAGATGCCACACGTTACGGTTACACATAAGAAGTCCCTGCCTGATGAACAGTCCGTTTGGGATCTTTGCGCCGCTGTTGATCAATTGGGTGTTGGCAGTAAGAAGCCACCATTGTTCTGGCTTCGACTGAGTCATGCCGTTTGGGATGGGAGGGTCATGGCGCTCGTTGTGGATGATTTCGGTGTCCACACACAGGACGGCGATCTTGGTGTGCAAGCGGAAACCCAAAGATTCCTGGATGGTCTGAGGGAGGATGTGAAGGGGCGCTTGCATGTGACGGTTGGGACGTTGAACGACAAGGTACCCCCAGTTGAGGCTAAAGATTTGGTGGCTGCTTGGAAGCAAGGCGCGGAGACGAGTCCTGGCCCGGGGAGTAACAAGATTGAGCACCTCGCGCTGGTCGAAGGAGCAGCTGAAGGCCAAGGCATCGTCGTGGTAGGCCGACTAAGAGGCATGTATTGAAGCGATATACCCCCACACCAAGTTTGAAGAGCCATCCTTTTCGCACCCTAGCATATTCCAGCACACCCCAACTCACACATCCCAACTCACGGACTCATTCCCCACCCATCTCCGCAAATATTCTCTCAATTCATTGCAAGTATCACCTTTGTACACATATTATATCACTGCTCTCGCATATACCCAATCTTGACCGAGTTTTGTTAATATGCTTAGCCCTATCACATCCTGTGACTCTCGTGACTCTCTCAATGTAATGTGGTGTCAACCAATGGACTATAGCAACATCCAGGCTCCAGAGGAACAAGATCATGGTTCTGAGGGTGTCCGGAAGCGAGATTGGCGCTCGTTAAGTTGGTTGGACTCTCCTGCCGCAGCCTGCTGCTACCTACGTTCCAGAACCCATGGCACCCTCCGATTCCCAGAGCAAAGTCCTATCCACGCCAGAACTGCTAGCAGGGATATTTGCTTTCGCAGAACCTCAGACAAACTCGGCCAATGCTCGTGTATGTAAAGGTTGGAAAGATGAAGCACTAGCCAGTCTCTACCATACTCTTGAACGACTATCCGTGCTTCTGTATTTACTTGGGCCCATGGAGCTGGACGAGTCCACTGTCAGTCTTTTGTCTGGGAATGGTGCTTACTGAAGCGCTGATCACTTCTCTCATCCAGAATGAACCTTCCTTCCACTTTACGCGTCAGTGCCCCACTCCAGCGGACTGGAAAAGGTTCATCAGCTATTCCTCACGCATCAGAGTCTTGTCTTGCGGCAAGTCAGACTATGGCGACGACTGCTCTCCCTTCTTGAAGAATATATTACCCGTCTTGGCCAGTAAAACAGATTTATTCCCCAATCTCCATAGTCTAACATTCGGACCTCGCTCGCCACATCAATACCTCGCTCTCTTCCTGCAACCTAACCTCAAATTCTTGAAACTGGATTGTAAGCCGACTTCCTGGCGAGAAATCACCATCAACACTCTTCCTTCTCTCGCACCCTCCCTCGTCGTCCTAGAATTTGGCGGGATGGTCAATTATTTCAGCGAATCCACGAGGACCCTTACAGAGATCTTCTCTAAGAAGGTCTTCGTTAGACTGGCTGAGCTTCGCATACCAGTAAGGACGCACTCGCTCTTGCATGGTATCGCGTCGCTGCCAGAGCTCCAAACTCTTTCCCTTTTCGCTGGTGGGTTCTCTACCTCCCTAATTGAGCCCGATGGAAACCCATCGTCTACGTGCTCGTACACAAGCTTTGTGTCCCTCACAAACTTGAATGTCTGCCTCGATCATCACTCCATTATCACTTTCCTTGGACAATTTGAACTACCCAAGTTGGACCAACTGTGCATCTTTTCTATGATCGAGGATCGAAACTCCATCGAACCACTTTTCGCTGCGCTAGCCACCCAAGGCTTCCGTCGCCTCAGGACTCTGATCATTATCTCCTCCAGCGTGTCTCCTCAGTCGCTAGACGAAAGGGTGGACTGCATACAGTACATCTCATGTTGCAAGGACTTGGAAATACTGCAAATAAGTGACATGCCAATTCGCATCAACGCCGATCTCGTCCTTTCGCTCGTCAAAGCACTCCCAGCCCTCGAGTCACTCAAACTCATGTGTTCAACGTACGACATAGGTGTAGACATCTCCGCTCTAGTGGGGATGATACCCTATTGCCAAAATTTAAAGGATCTGGCGTTGAACGGTCAAGTAACGTCAGAGCTTCCGGAGGACCATACCGCACAGAAATTTACGAGTTTGGAATCCTTTGCGATCGTCGCATCACCAGTGCCGGACCGAGAAGAAGTCGTGAAATATCTTCGTGGATTGCTTCCTGCTCTTTGTCAATTCCAGATGTTCCCATCTCAATAAAAGGAACCCAGATCTTTGGGAGAAAGTTTACTGTCGAGGGCTGGTATACTCCTAGCTCATTGTCGCCGATTAAATTGGTACTTCCTTTCTGCGAGTCCGTTTGACTGTGTACAATCGGATTTGTGTCAACAAAGCCCTTGCAGCGACACCCCGAAGACCGAAGAACGTGAAGCTTGAAGGGGGCGTACACTCGGCCCGGTAAATGTTGGGTTGACGTAGTTCCCCGAGCGTGCATGTAGGCGAGTGAGATTGCTGTGGAGGGTGCACATATACTCCATGTGGACTGGCAGCGGAATATCGTAGTCGCTAAGCTTGAGTAGAACACGATAAATCAAACAACTCAAACCAAGAAGTAAACAAAGAAGCACGTCAAAGGAAGCGAGAAAGCGTCTATGATCCTTCGCGTGTCCTAAATAAGCCAATATTGGGTTCTCCTACAACTAATAGTAAATATAATTATGAAGCTATACGCAAGCGTTTGACGTTTTCGAAATCGAATGCCACAGAGAGGAATTCTTCAATTTCCTTCTTATGTTGGGCCTGTGAAAGAATGACGTCAGTTGTGGCCAACGGTGAAAGTCGAGGCGTGTATACCTTGCTACCAGTTGCTACTGAGCTAGTAGGTTCACGGCCAGCATAGTAGGGGTATTTCCCTTTGTGATGCGTGGTCTGGCTACCAGCGGTGTAGATACGTGGGCCAACGTAACTCCAAGCACCGTTGTTCAGAGGCTCCTCCTAAAAACAACAGTCAGCTATTCAAGGTAACTTGAGAGACACAGTGGGGAGTGCTTACCTGACACCACATTAGATCGGCGTTAGGATACTTGTCGAGATGTGCGGTGACCTATCATCGAGTGAGCGCAAATTCTCAAGCAAATGAGGGACAACCTACAAGGTCGTAAGGGAATGGAGAAATCTGCTCAATCCTGCTGATAGCAACGTTGTTGAGGCCCCTGGCTTCGCGTTCAGCCAAAAGCGTTTGATACACTTGACCTGAAACATAGCAGTCAGCATTGGAGTTCTCATACAAGACGTTCCTGCTTACCTGTGCAAAGGATATGACGCTTGACTTCCTCGGGAGCCACGAGCCCTTCTGGGTGAGGATCGGGGATGTATCGCTGGAAGCTAGTCTCGCCGGTCATTTCAGAGAGACTCGAGCGCGCTTTGGGGTGACGCAAGAGGTTCTTGGAGAAGAAGACAATGAGCTAGAGGAGAATGGTGTGAATAGCATATTCCCAAATCGATGTTGAAGAATGGCTTACTGGTTTACGGAAGTCACGATGTATTTGACGACGCAAAACGTGGAACTAAAGCACCCAGGTCTCAGATTAAGCATGAATGAGGGGAGGGTCAGAACGCACGTAGTTGGCAGGAGTTGTAGGGTACACGACTTGCATATTGCAATCTTGGTGTTGACGCTCGAGCTTCTCGGCGGTGGGGAAGATATGAGGATGATCATCACAAAGTTGAAGGAATCGCTCGATTCTGCCACTCGAGTGTTCAGGTCCTTGACCGTCATATCCGTGGGGCAAGCTGACGACCAAGCCAGTTCGCTGGAGCCACTTGCGCTCACCGGCGGCAATGAATTGATCGATGATACACTGTGCATTGTTGGCGAAGTCACCGAACTGAGCTTCCCACATTGTCAGACAATCAGGCGAGACCAGAGAATATCCCAGCTCAAACCCAAGTGTACCGTATTCGGAGAGTGACGAGTTGCAGACGACGAAGCGGGCTTGGCCAGAACCAAGATCGTTCAACGGGATGTATTGAGATTCATTGATCTGATCGTGGATGACGGCGTGGCGCTGCGAAAAGGTGCCTCGCTCAACATCTTGCCCAGAGACACGGATATGGATCTTTTCCAAAGCAAGCGTGCCGAAAGCGAGAGCTTCAGCAGTAGACCAATCGATGTTCTCGCCCTCCTCGACAGTCTTTCCACGGTTGGTAAGAATACGCGCGAGATTGCGATGGGGAGTGAAATCTTGGGGGTACGAGGAGATCGCTTTCCCAACGCGCTTGAGGGTAGCCTCATCAGCACCAGTAGGACGCGTCGGGAGTGTTTGCTCAGCGAGTTGTCGTGGGGAGGGGAAGCCTTGCCAAGAAGCAGAAAGCCATTCCTTACTTGTTGGAACGTAGTCTTTGGCAGCAGCAGCAGCGGTCTCTAGCATCCCCCAGACCCATTTCTTATGCTCCTCGATGTCCTTCTCAGTGAATGTACCCCGTCCAACAAGGAATTTCGTGTACTGTGTAAGAGGGGTGGGCTGCTTCTCGATGGCCTTGTACATCCTGGGTTGGGTGAACATGGGTTGATCGGTTTCGTTATGACCGTAGCGACGATAGCAAACAATATCGATGACAACATCCTTCTTATACTTAGCACGGTAGTCCGCGGCAAGCTGGGAAACAAAGTTGACAGCTTCAACATTGTCTCCATTAACATGGAATATGGGGGCGTCGATGACCTTGGCGATGTCGGAGGGGTAAGGTGTGGATCGCGAGAAACGGGGGTCAGTGGTGAAGCCAACTTGATTGTTGACGATGAGATGGATGGTTCCTCCGGTACCGTAGCTAGGAAGGTTGTGCATTCCCATGGTTTCGTACACGATACCCTGTCCGGCGAAGGCAGCGTCACCGTGTAGAAGGACACTCATAGCGGTATTGTGCGTTGTTTCGTCATTTTCGAAGTGCTGGATGGCACGGGTCTTCCCAAGGACGACAGGGTCTTCAGCCTCCAAATGCGATGGGTTGGCAACGAGCGAAAGCGAGACTTTCTTGCCGGAAGGGGTAGGTCGGACGTAGTTGGCTCCAAGGTGGTATTTGACGTCACCAGCAGGCGAGTCCCCTTCGTCACCAGAGAACTCGTTCAAGATAGCTTCGACTGGCTTTCTGATGACATTAGCCAAAACGTTCAGGCGACCACGATGTGGCATGCCAATCGTGACGTGTTTCACACCATTGTCGACGGAACGGTCAATAAGCGCCTTCATACCAGGAATGAGGGCTTCGCATCCTTCGAGACCGAACCGCTTCTCGTTGGGATATTTGCTGGCCATGAATTTCTCGAAAGATTCCGACCAAATAAGGCGATCGAGGATCATACGCTTCTCCTCGACGGTATAATTCCATGGCTTGGGGATTTCAACACGTTCTCTAATCCAGTCGCACTGTTCCTTGTCGGGAATGTGGATATACTGGATGCCAACGGCACCGCCTGATAATGGGTGAGACAGATGCTAGTGGGCCTTCTCTTGGAATTGGACGCACAATATATCCTTTTGAGAAGTTTAATAATCTCGCCCAGTTTCATTGTCTTACGATCCTCCGTGGCAAAATGGGGGAGAATACCAGGCCCTAGCGTGATTTGCTTCTCGAGGTCACGCTCAGTGAACCCATAGCGACTCAACTCCAGCTCGGGTGGGTGGTAATCACGCAAATCGGCATCCAAAATTCCTAAAGGATCCAATTCTGCAACATGATGCCCGCGAACTTGATAGGCTCGAACGAGAAGTTGGACCTGAGGCAAATGAAAATCAAGGCCCGAACGGAAAAATGACGACGGACCTTCAGATGGTCGTCTAGCTCTCCAGATGTAGAGTACAATGCCGGTGCGCCGTCCGCAGGAGCAGGTAGATGTGTCGGGGGTGGTTGGAAAGCTTGAGGACTTGACAGGCCCTTGTCCATTCCGCGGAAGTAAACGTCCCATGACGCATGCACCGACTTGGGATCCTGCCTCCAAAGTCTGTACATTTCATCTGCATAATACGCATTCGTTCCATTCGCAAAAAGGTCGTTCGCCGATGGAGGCTTAGCCGGAGTCGCCATATGACGTTTTACAGCAAAGATGGCGCGTGGTGCTTGTTTTGACCATTGTGCGGGGGTTGCGGGAAAGCGACGTAGCACCTGCCTGGAGAGCATTGTGGTAGGTACTGCGCTGCAGACGACCTAGAAAAAGTTACAGGTGGGGAGAGAGGGAGATGGTGGTGGTTGAGGTGAAAGATGAGAAAAGGGAAAGTCGCCGGAATCAGGCTGGCTTCGGGTGGCCGTGACATTCGGCAACCAAAACGAGGCTCAACACCGTCACGGCCATCCTGAACGCTCTCATGACCAATTCTTCTCTCCTTCTCAGCTATGTTGTCGCTGACGAGATCAGCGTGCTCATTGCGCACATTAACGCGAAGATGCTACCAGCAGCAAGCTCGACCAGCGCAAGGAATAAAGCCCCCTCTGCAGGGCATCAAAGTCGTTGACCTCACTCGGGTTTTGGCTGGCCCGACGGCAACAATGCTGCTCGCTGACCTCGGCGCAGACGTCATAAAAGTCGAGGAGGTCACCAGAGGCGATGACACCCGTGCGTTCTCATTATCGTCCAACCAATGGCCACGAACACTGATCCGGAGGGCGATTCAAAGGCCAATGGGACCCACCCTCGGCTCCTTTGAGACCAGATGCCCCCGAGGAAGCTGCTCATCTCCCGCCGGAGACCGCCTACTTTCTAGCAGCCAATAAAAACAAGCGGTCGATCACCGTGAACTTCAAGAAACCACAAGGTCTTGAGATTCTGCACAAAATGATTGCAAGCTCGGACATTCTTGTGGAGAATTTCATACCCGGGAAGTTGGCCAGTATGGGACTTGGATACGAGGAGTGCAAGGCCATTAATCCTCGTCTCATATACACCTCAATTACAGGTCAGTTATGCTCCATCGTGCGTCATGGTTTTCAGTGGTCATGCTTATATAGGTTACGGCCAGACGGGTCCATATAGCCAGGCTGCTGGCTACGATGTTATCATAGCAGCCGAGGGAGGTCTAATGCACATGTAAGCTTATCCGACCAATAATCCCTCTTCCCGTCATCTCTTGTAGCACAGGAGAATCCAACGGACCTCCGTGCAAAGTTGGTGTCGCATCCACAGACATTGCCACCGGACTCTACGCACATGGTGCCATTTTGGCCGCACTTCTCTCTCGTCACCAGACAGGCAAGGGAGTGTGGATCGACTGTAGTCTTTTTGATTCACAGCTGGCTGGTCTTGCCAACGTCGCATCCAACTATCTGATTGCCGGTCAAGAGGGTGGGCGACACGGAACGGCTCACCCTTCCATTGTCCCATACCAGGTATTCCCATGCAAAGATGGCTTTATCATGTTTGGCACCGGCAACGAGAGACAGGTAAGTCAATGTCCCCCAAGCAAGCGAGCTTACCACCTAACTGAGTAATGTCGAACTAGTTCAAGACCTTTGCGACCGAGATTCTTGAGCGACCAGAACTAGCAGACGATGCAAGATTTTCTTCGAATGCCGCCAGGGTCAAGAATCGCGCTGAAATCATTCAGATCATCACGGATGTGCTAATGACTCGTCCAAGAGACCACTGGTTGCAAAAATTCACTGGGCTTGGGTACGGTGATCCACTCCAACCTCGCCAGCCACTAATTGCCTTCCTCTTTCAAGAATCCCGTTCGGTCCTATTAATAACGTTCGCCAAGCGTTCGAGCATCCACAGGCAAGTCGACAGCATCCCATAATTCCCATTCCCAACTTCATCCGTCTGAACTGACCGTCTATGTCTAGGCTCTCGCCCGCGATGCAGCTGTTGAGGTTGATGTCAGTGGCGCATGTTCAATGACGATTTGCGTCTTGTAGTCATACTAACTGCTGCGTTTAGCATCCGAGAGCAGGTCGGATCAAGGTAGTTGCCCCGGCTGTACATTATAACGGCAAGAAGATGCCAGTGACTAGACCGCCACCGTGGCTCTCACAGCACACGAACGAGGTAAAACAGTACTTCGTTCTGTGATGTCCGCTCTTGGTCTAACGTATTTGGTTACCAGGTCTTGGAAGAGTTGGGATATACCGAGAAAGAGATCGCGCGACTTCGTAAGGATGGAGTCGTTTAAAGCTTATTAGCTATATCTTGTGTAGCTGGTCTAGATTCTACGTACTGCATGGACGTCATCTGAAAGAAATGCACCGAGGTCGGTCCGTTTTTTATGTGATAATCAGTTTGGCGCGATCTTGGCTTATCCCATCACGAGTCAAGTCGCACCCTTTTTTCCTTTGATAAACCCAAACTTGTGCACGAAATGCTCACAAGTACCTCACGAACTTCATACCGGAAGTATGAATGGACCATCGAAAGCTACGACTACGACGCCTGTCGTGAAGCCCTCTACTGAGGCCAAACCTTCTACATCTGAAGTGGTCAAACCATCCACTCCAGAGGTGAAAGATGCACCACCCCCAGCTAAAGCCGAGGCGGCAGTTGAAGAAACGGAGAGCTCTGAAGAGCCCGAGGGCGATATACCATCGGTATGTACCACCTACTGTGTCTTCGCTCTTTCCGGGCCAAATGGATCTGCTGTCCATTCAACGGAGGCGCTTACTCTTTATCGCCTCACTCCTCCGCAAGACCTCTTACTGATTGGTGTCGTTGTCGTTCCCTAGGCCATTATCGATAAAGTGATATTCGAACAAATCCTCGAACTCGATGATGATGACAGGGAATTCTCGTTTGAGATGATTACCGCTTACATCGGTCAAGCGGAGGAGACGTTCGGTCGCATGGAAAAGGCATTGTATGTGGTCATACCCTCAGATTCCGCTGTCCTCAAGGGCGATGGATTGGATGATCCGGGCTAACCTGG
Organism: Pleurotus salmoneostramineus; assembly: GCA_002583695.1. Classification (NCBI taxonomy): domain Eukaryota; kingdom Fungi; phylum Basidiomycota; class Agaricomycetes; order Agaricales; family Pleurotaceae; genus Pleurotus; species Pleurotus salmoneostramineus. Next base: position 12,113 of record BEWF01000009.1, read on the forward strand.
ATATCTGGTTTCTTACAGATCAAGCAAAGATTTGCTGGAGCTATCCCGACTCGGGCATTACCTTAAAGGTTCATCAGCCTCTATCGGGATATGGAGAGTGGAGAGGTCGTGTGCGAAGATACAGCACTATGGACAGCTACGCGACGAGGAAGCTGGTGTTGCGATTACATCGGCTGATGCACTTGAGAGGATAGAGCAAATGATTGGGCAAGCGAAGAAGGAGAATGCTGAGGCGGAAGCTTGGTTGAGGAAGTACTATAAGCCAGAGTTCGACGCAGGAGAAACATAAACCCGTTGCTTGCTGGCAGTGGTTGGACTCATCCCCTGTCAAATACAGGGGGCTCTTTTCACGTGAAAGTCACGTTCCCTTCAATCTTCGCGCCTCGGTGCTACTAGTCTCAGTCTTCATCCAGTAATTTACTCTTCCATGTCTTCCCTAACTCTTTCGACACCCAACGCTTTCCTTGCTTTTCCTTATGATCCTCCATACCCAATACAAGTCGATCTCATGAAACATATCTACGATGCAATCGAACACGCGAGGGTGGCAATTGTCGAAAGCCCTACTGGCACGGTACAAGTTTCGTGATAACGCTTGCCAATGACCGGCTAATGTGTTCTCACGTAGGGTAAAACTCTGAGCTTGCTCTGTGCCTCGCTAACATGGCTGCTTGATGAAAAGCAACGCGCCAAGAAGGGAAAACTTGATTCAATTCAAGTTGCTGATGGTATGTGACGCGACATCCTTGAGTTATACGACGTGTGATCAAACGGGACGTTGCACTCAGGTACACCGGACTGGGTGGCGGAACAGACAAGACTTCGACTGGTACGCGAAATTGAAGCAGACGAGCAGGAAGTACAAGAACGTCTCCTTGCTGCACGAAAGCGTGAGGAGTCATTACTTCGAATGTCTAGGGCGAGGGCTAGGAAACGTCCCGTGCGTAATAGGATCTTATGCATAGCTGGCTGACTCACACACACAGTAGAGACTTGCCGAACCTGTGGTAAAAGAGGCTGCGTTGGATGAGGATGCGTTTTTGCCCGATGAAGACATAGAGTCTGAGGACAATATCTCACCCAGTGTGAGAGCATTGATGAACAAGTGCGCTGCTTATGCCCTTGTCTTGAACTCCACTGATTGCTCCCAGACTCGAAGGTAACGGCAAAAACAGACGGTGGGACGAGACCTCCGACGTACCACATACAACCAAAATCTACTACGCTTCCCGTACCCATTCACAACTGAGTCAAGTCGTGCCTGAACTCCGACGCCTTAAACTTCATACAACGATATCAAGCATCAATGAACATTCGACCGCTTCTTGTGGTAAACGCCCGGCTGAAGACGCGATTGACGACTCCGGCGGCGTCCTGCTACCCCCAACTGTGGCATTGGGTTCGCGTAAGCAACTATGTATCAACGAGGACCTGAAGAGGAGTCGGGGTGACTTGGACGACAAATGTCGTGACCTTTTAGAAGGTGAGAGTGCTCATTACCTGGATGGTCTTGAAGCTGAGGTGACTCTCTCAAGAGAAGGGGAGCAAACGATGTCCCCACTTACCCCCTCCTGATGAAGATGCAAAGATGATCCAATTACGCGATCAGGTACTGGTAAGCCAACGATGGTGAAGCCACCACACGCGACTGACGCCATCTTCTAGGCCACGCCCAAAGATATTGAAGAACTAGCGGAGGCTGGATCGGCAACTGGTACATGTCCGTATTTTGGGTCGCGTCAAGCAATTCCGCAAGCTGAGGTACTGTGTCTAAACACATGGTTCTTGTTTGAACGCTCTAATCTTGTTGATGTAGCTAGTAACACTCCCGTACAACCTCCTCCTTCACAAAGGTTCTCGCGAAGCCTTGGGCATCGACCTCCGCGGTCAAGTCGTCATAATTGACGAGGCGCACAGTCAGTGACACGCTATATCTTCCTCGGCCCTCCTAATCCCTTACCTTCGTCAGATCTTATCTCAACATTGCTTTCCGTCACCAGCGTTCGCGTAACCTCCAATGCCTTGAACTCGGCGTTTGCTCAAGTATGTCACTATGTTGCAAAGTTCCGCACCAGGCTCCTCGCGTACCACATGTTGCATCTGAAGCGGCTGGTAACATTTATGAAGTCATTAAAGGAGTACCTCGCTGAATGGGAAAATTCAATGCACAAATCAAAGACGAGGACAAAGACGGAGACCATGACATCTGCGGAGTTACTTACGCGGGTCGGTAAGAACGTCGCGGGCTTCAATTTCTTGGAGATTGAGGCATATCTGCGGAAAAGCAAAGTACGCTGACTTGTCCTGAGCGTTTGGTTGTTGGTCTCACTAAACTCCGTTCCCTCGTAGATCGCCAAGAAAATATCTAAGTATAACGATGCCTGTAATTCCGACACGAAGTCACAAACAGACAAGACGCATAAGGCCCCAACCTCTACACTACCACCTTTACAGAATGTCGAGTCTCTCATTGTTGCGTTGGTCGCTGCTAATGACGGTAATTTCTCATCTTGTTATCCTGCGCATAGTTAATCACCAGCCCTTTACTCTAGATGGTTGTGTAACACTATCCTCCACTTCAGACGGCGTCGAGATCAAATATCAACCTCTCAACCCTGCACCTCCGTTCATGGAAGTAATCGAAGCGAGCCGTGCCGTCATCCTTGCTGGAGGAACAATGTCTCCCGTATGTTTCTTGCGTTCCGTTCCGAATCTTTGCTGATCATTGTGGGTCGTAGATGTCGGACATAATCGGCCAGTTATTCTATGCTGTCAACAAGGATAGGATATCCACCTTTAGCTGTGGGCATATCATGCCCAAGTCTAATTTGTTGGCCGTTGCGATCGGTAGCGGGCCTTCTGGCGCGGACCTAGATTATCGAGCCGAGCAGCAACAGAACGAGAAAGTGGTATGTCCTGTCGAATCAGGGGCCGCCAGGGGACTGAGCATGATGGATAGGTCGCTGATCTTGGCCATGTTCTCGTGAACTTGTGTCGGATACTCCCTGCGGGAACAGTTGTCTTCTTCCCTTCTTACAGCTTCTTGGCGAGAGCACGGGCGCTTTGGGACAAAAATGGAACAATATCTAGACTCGCGCAACGGAAGCAGGTATGTGGATTCGCACTCCAAAGGGCTATTCAGTCTGACCACAGCCTAGATATTCTACGAACCTGAAGAGTCTACGCAAGTCGAATCAACGCTCAGAGAGTATGGGGATGTCATTGCATCAAAGGTTCGCTTAATTATGTCCTCTTGTCTCGCCCTCCAACGTGATCATCCAGGATACATCAACGACGAATGGGGCACTATTATTCGCGGTCATAGGAGCAAAATTGTCAGAAGGCCTCAACTTCTCTGATGATCTAGCCAGGGCTGTGATTATCATTGGCCTTCCGTTCCCAAACCTTGGTTCATCGGAACTACAGGAGCGTATGAAGTTCGTCAGAAGAAAGTTGAACACGGGCGGTAAGGACGCCGGCGCTGAGTTGTATGAGAATATCTGTATGAATAGCGTTAATCAGAGTATTGGTGAGTCCCAAAGCATCCGCTGAGTTTGTTCTATTCTAATCGTTACGGTTGCGAAACAGGTCGAGCCATCAGACATCAAAATGATTGGGCGGCGTTGATCTTCCTTGATAGAAGATACCGGAATGGCGCGATTACGAACAAACTCTCAAAGTGGATTCAGCCGCATTATCAAGCTCCTGATAGCTTCGGAAAGGGCGTAAAAATGTTGTCGACGTTTTACCAGTCGCATAAATAACTGAAAACAAGGATCGCTACTGCCAGGCTACGTTTTCCTCTCACTTATTCCTCAAAAAATATGAGTGTGCAACGGTAGTCAGAGGAAGTGAACCTGACTGGCGGCGGGCGGTTACTTGAGGAGGCCTGGACCCCCCTGTCGGCGCTCCTGATACCCCCTTCCTTCGTTGACTTGGGGGAGCAAGACCACTATCGCGCAAAACCAGGTTCGTGAGTGCATGATCCAAGTATTTAGGTATGGCAGCGCTTCAGTCCTCGTAACTTTATGCCTGAGCTACAAGCAAAGCTTTGCCTTTTACACAAAACCGTTCCTCTCTGCGGTATTAATTGACATCTCCCTAGATGGGGGTTCAACGTTCACCGCTCACTACCAGATGCCCAACTTCTTCTTCGATCGCCCATTCATAGCGCCACATCTTAAGAGTCGCCATTCATCAGCCATTGAGGTATTTACAAGCGCAGCTGTACACTACCTCAGGACTCGATGCCAATTCCAATCCGGTTTCAAAATCTGCCCCCGGACAGATACTTTCTCCCGTGAATGAACGAAGTCAGTCCTGCTGGCCTCCCCATTGCGGTGCAGAGCACGCGAGCTTTAACGCAACCCGCGAACTGTTGCGCTGGCATGTACTTTATCTTGGAGTCACTGGAACATCACTCTTTCGCCGAAGCTTCCCCTGCATCTGTTTGCCGAATGTAACTCCCCAGTGCGTTCGGCTCACTCGTTGATTATTCAAGGGTTACTATGTTTCTCGTGAGGACACTTGCAGCTATTGTCGCTTCGGCATTGAATGGACTGGGGACGATGGGTCGAGGCGTTCGAGAGGACAACCAATTGCTACACCACAACTGCTGTTCTCCATTCGAATTAGGCGCTATGTCTCTTGCAGAAAGCAAGACAGAAGAAAACGAGCGTACGATACGGCTGTAAAAGTGGGATATTAGTGGGCAGTGTGCCGCTTTCCTACACTCCGTTAATGATATGCCGAGTGTTTGAAAGCTTCCAGAGACCTCTAAGCCTCTTTTTCTGCTAGCTCAGTAGAAGGCTACCACTTTGCCAGTGTACTCTTAGACCCCCCGTCTCAGTAGGAGGCGGCACCTCCTCTCTCAACCCCTATCGGGGCTCAATGTTTAGCACCCGACCGGCAAATTCATATTCCGGAGCCTATTCGTCAGCTTCTGAGTTCCAAGTCCATTCCCCGAAAAACCAGTTCTCAACTCCGCAGCAGATGCTTACTTCCGTGACTCCGTTCGAGGGTTGTTTTTTGCTGAGTGCTCTAAGATACTGTGTATCCTTGCATGTAAATGACTGACGGCAGCAATAAATTACTGCGTTCTGGCAGTGACATTCAGAAAGTGACCCCGATTTGGACTTGCTGTGTGGTGATGACTGAGGCGCTTATTTCGACTGGCTGGGGCGATCACAGTCACAAAGAAGAGTGTCCTCATCTCTCCCTCTGACCACCATCATATCCTTCTCATCGCAACGCCGTCCGTTGTCAGGGAATGGGCCAAACTGCTTCACGTCGTGCGCCTGAACAACCTCCTGTAGCCTCATCATCTTCTACTTCGGCACCGACGACCCCCAATGAACTCAGCAACACTTCGCGGCAGCAGAAACGATCCAGCAAATCCTCATTTCGTCGGAGCCTCCTCAACGTAGTCAGGCCTCGATATGATGGCTCGCCCGACGTGCAAGAGGAAAATCCGACAGGCGCAAGCGAGGCCAAGTCACGGAGGCCATGGCGAAGCTCGCGCCGATGGTCGAGGGCTCGTCCAGACTTGGATACACGCTCCAGGGACTTGGATGAGTCCAATGACAACATTCAGACCTCACCCACAACTCTGCTAGAAAAGCCCTCGGAACAGGTCGCTCCGTTGACAGAGCCCTCTGTTGCCGAAGCGCATCTCCAACCTTCGATGGATGTACCAGACTTACTTGCAGTTACGAACGACTATGTCCCCGCTTCTAGCTCCAACGAACCAACAATCACCAATGAACCATCCACGAGTGTCATGGTTGAACCAATAGCCCGAATTCCCGAAGCTTCCGTGACTAGCTCGGATGGTGTTCCAACACCCATCGCTATTCCACAGGAACAGACAACAGTCCCCACTATTCCCGCCCAGCCCCAGCCTCAAGCACGACAGTTCCCTCCCCCGGGCACACTTGTAGTCGTTCAAGGCGTCGTGCACACCTCCGATACCATCCACCGGCCGACGGATGCCTCCCCATCTGTGAACCCTGAGAGAAACAATGATCTCAGTGATGCAAACACCCCTCCTTCAATATCACGTCCCCCTTCGCAAGCTGGAACTGATGCTCAAAGAAACCGTCTCTCATCGCTCCTCCGCCCCAGACCCATAAGCTCAAGCAATTCACGGCCGTCGTCTATATGGGGCGATCATGCCAATCCTACCACTCCTTCATCTCAACCCCCCAACCAACCTTCTACAAACAATACAATCGAACCATCCCCTTCATCCACCGACGAAACCTCTGCACCCCAAGAACCCTCGGTTTCTACATCAGAGCCTCGATCCCCTCCATCACCAAATACCCCCCGTGTTATATCTTCCAGCAGCATTGATGTCCTGGGCACTCTGCTTAGGTGTGTTGCCTCTACTAATCTTCAAGGATGGACTAGACACTGATTCATACCATCTTTCCTCAAGCGTTGCTGCTGCCGCCACAGCTGCCTCGTTACTTACAGGTTCGGCTGACCCAATAGTGAACCGCGGACTCACGGAACCAAGCGCACCACTCCCCTCAGCTTCTATGCCCAATGGTCCATTGTTTGCGCGCCCATCATCCACTCCTACTCCCTTCGTGGATCCTCCTCGTTTTCAAGCTGATGCTACCCGTTCGGAGAGGATGAGAAATGTTTGGGGCAGCTTTAGAGAGCGATTCGGCCTCAGAGGTCATCCTGGGCTTTCAAGTGAAGCTGCCGACGAATCCAGCGATCCCATTGCATCGCTCAGCCGTCCGCCCTTAGATCCCAGGGAGACCATGCTCGCAGAAATGGCCAGAGCGTTCAATGCTGGTTTGGGTCTGGCAGAGCCCAACAACAATAGCGCCAGCGACTCAGAGTCAGCACCCCCGCCGCCATCTCCCCCACCGACCGCCCCGCAGCCAGCGAACGACTTGCCGCCCGAGGGTAGCTTTGAGAGGTTCCTCATCGATCTCCAGGTAGACCTTCGTATTGCCTTGACACAACCTACGACGAGCGCACCCGGCTCAGATCCAAGTCCACCGATTGCTCCCGTCCAAGCCTCACCCGTGGAACCCGAACCAACAAATGTCGATGCTCCCCTCCGTGTACCTTCTCCACAGACAAGCGTCCATGAAGATGATAATGAAGATGAGGATCTTCCCCCCCTGCTTGAAGTCAGTGATTCCGAGTCAGACGACTCAGAAACAGAGGAACCTCCTGCTGTACATCCGTTGGACGAATCCATGGCAGACCAGCCAAGTGACGCAGCTAACGCAACGTCACAATCCACGATACCAGGGCGCATTAATTGGTGGAGATTCTATAGATTCCCTGCGATACCTGCCCCGAGGCCTCAGGCAGCAGCTACCTCTCCACCTCAATCACCAACTATCCCCACGCCGCCGCCTCCCACATCCGAAACACCCTTCAACAATGTTGCCGCTCCCTCTACAAGTTCATCCGACACTCCCAACCCCTCCGAAACACCAACCTCTCCTCCACCACCGCCTACAAATCCACCAATGGTCATCCCTGTCGTAGTAGTTGGCTTGCAGTCTGTCAACACACCTCCGACATGGCAGCCAGAACCCTCACCCGACGAAGAGTTCCTCGATGAAGGGGCTACTCCTGGAGATCCCGACGACACACCGTTGTCGCATGTGCAGGAACCAGACCCGAATGCTTTGCCAGGAAGTGCCGATCCTTTCAATCGTAATGTTCGTGGTCGCAGTTGGCATGCGCGTGCCGCCAACGTCCTGAGAAATCTAAGACCTGGTGGTCGAAGGAGTCCATCCCCTCACCCAAGGCCTCCCAGTGATGCGCTTGGGTCGAGGACGTTCTTGATCTATGTCATCGGAGGCAAGCATATTTCCTCTTAAGCTTACCCTCTCGTCTCATTCTATGCAGGTTACTACCCTCCGGACCACAATATTGTCACCCAAACATTCAATGACTTCGACTCATTTGAGGCTTTGTTGTAAGCAAATTCTTTTGTGTATCACCACCGGATGTGTGTTTATCACTGTACAGGGAACTGGCCGAACTTCTTGGTCAAGTCAAACCCCCAACGGTTTCGAAGGAAGAGATTGATAAATCGAACCTCGAAATCATCCCAGCGTCTCGCTTGTCAGAATTTGAAGAGAGTGGTAAAATATCCTCGAACTGTGTCGATCGCGTGCGTATATCCACTGTTCATCCTTGTCGAAACCATCATAACAGTTGTTCCCCTCATAGTGTTTGGTCTGCCTCGACGACTACGCACCCGAGGATAGTGTCCGGGTGATGACATGTAAACACGCGTTCCACAAGGATTGTGTGGATAGATGGCTCCAAACGGGCCGCAACAATTGCCCAGCTTGCCGTTCCAAGGTCCGTTGGTGCTTCTAGCTTCGCCGTCACCGCATAAAGCTGATTTCTAGCCAGGGTATTCATACTGAGGGAACACCGGCCCCTGCTGTATAGACTGGACTTTCTTGTCCTCCTGACCTTCGACCCAACCACACTCGCTCTCTACCCACCTCATGCATCCACTTATTCTCCGGTACTGATGAAGTTTTGTTACCTAGTAATCTGTTTGAATACTCGCTCGGACTTATTATTCGCAAGTAGTTAACCCAACTCACTGCTGTACAGTATATTATTGATGATGATACTAGACCATATAACCTATACTGACATCTAAAGCAGTGTTCATGCAGCAGTGAATCCAGCTTCCTTCAGTTTTTGCACAAGTTGGTCGACGTTCTCTACTTTGGCGCCTCCAACGCGTTTGGGAGGTTCACTGACTTTTAGTGTTTGAAGGCGAGGTGTGAGATCAACGCCGAGGTCAGCTGGCGTGAGCTTCTCGACTGGCTTCTTTTTCGCCTTCATGATGTTCGGAAGGGATGCGTATCGGGGTTCTGAAAGGATGGCGTCACTCTAGCAATGTGGGGCGGATGACTTGTCTGAACTTACCGTTGAGTCGTAGGTCAGTGGTTATTACCACTGGTAGACGACACCGGACTTCCTCGGAGCCACCGTCAATCTCACGCAGCACCGTAGCTTCCTTCTTCTCAACGTCAATCTCCACCTTCGAAGCGAAAGTCGCCTGTGACCAGCCCAACAACCCCGCGAGCATCTGTCCGGTCTGACCAGCATCGTCGTCAATAGCCTGCTTTCCCAAAATCACGATATCCACTCCGTCCTTCTGCTTCGAGATAACTTCACGAAGAGCTTTGGCTACGCCAAGTGGTTCCGGAGCGGGTGCGGATTCGGGAATTTCGACATGAATGGCTGCGTCTGCACCCATTGCTAGACCAGTTCGTAGTGTCTCAGCAGACTTCGGTGGACCGATGGTGACGACTTTAATTGAGGACACTTTCTCCTTTAGCTTTTCGCGTAGGCGAACAGCTTCCTCGACCGCTGAGACAACATATGAACAAGCAAAATAATATGAAAGTCTCGAGCAAGCGCACCTATTTCATCGAAGGGGTTCTATCCACAAGACGCACAGTCGTTAGTTTGGGCTTGCAGATTATTTTACAGACGCCGCACCATTGAATGCTTGACATTGGTATCAATACCAGTTTGTTGGGGGTTGACGCGAATCTTGACTGCATAGTCTACGGCCCTGTTCTACTAGGTAAGTTGGGGGATAATCTTTGAGCACTGAAGTATTCTCACCGCTTCACTGGGACGAGAATGTTGAGTAGACGAGCAGCAGATGGCCTCATCGTGGACGAAGAGGAAAGAACGGCGAACGGAACTGACCCGGTGCCCGGTCTGTCGGAGCACCGTGAATATCATGGGCCCCTGGATCACGGGACGAGCCTCCTAATTGAGACCAGAAGAACTGACGATGGCGACTCACTCTCCTTATCGTCTACAAGGAGTGCAATTCGCGATTAATGTACAAGAAATGTGGATATACAGTTCAACCAATAACCATGGATGTGTCTACAACTTCTCCAACCTGCGCAGCGGCTTCTGTTTTCGGACGCATGGAGAAGATAACGTCTTTGAGCACCTGGGCGATCAGACCGTGTTGGGCTTCTACCGCGATTTTCGTGCTAAAAGGAATACGTTACATGGGAAGTCCCGGTGCTGGACGGAATTACTTACCTATCACGAACGCTCTTGGTAAGTTGGTTATCCTCGCGCTTCTTCTCTTCCTTTTCCTTCTGCTTTAGACAATGTTAACAGGTGAAACCTGAATGAAAACATTGGACTCACTTTTCCTTCCTTTTCTTTAGCGGTGAGAGGGGGTACAGCGCGTGTTGCGTGTACGGTTGCTTGGGCTTTGGAAAGCTTCTGATGGAAATCAGACAGCTGGGAGACAGCGTAGGCGCGATTCTACACTCCTCAATTAGGAGACAATGAAACATTTCGAAGCCACTGCAAACCCACCGAAATCAAAGGGCTTTGACTGAGCGTGTTGACCCAGTACTTGTTCCACAACATTCCCAGTAGTTCGTTATCCAAGCTTGACTTGAATATCTCAACCTCGACTTGATAATACTGATTGGCGTGGACACCGAAATCCTCGATCTTGCTCAGTGGGATGCTCTGCCACTCCGAGCCACCACCTGCTGCTCCGGTTGGCGTATAGTTCTCTGGATATGTTCTGAACGCGCCAATATCGACTTTGCCAGCCGAGATAGTGCGATTGGGATCGATGACGACGGCGATGAAGGGATCCTGGAATTTCTGGTTGTTCATCTGGGTGTTGACGTCGATACCAGAAAGCCAGCATCCGTATCCTGGATGAGAATGGTACCATCCAATGGCATGTTCTAGTCGTCCGGCCTGGGTAGTTGTCGTCAGATATCTTAACAAAGAGATCACAACAATGACTCACCTTCTCACTTCCACTGATATACTCCACCATGTACTCGTTCGCCTCATTCGCTGCATTTACACGTGTCTCCGTTCCTTGAACTGGGAGCGCGAAAGAGTCCATGATAACGATGGAATTCCCTACGACCTTGCCTTGCATGAGGCCCATGATCTCGTGTGGTACACCAGAGCGGGCGTGGATAACCTGAGATTTCACGTATCAGCTCGTACTATATACGCGTAGTTCCAGATTTCTTGTACCATTTTGATGAGAGCAACAGCAGATATCTTGCATGACTTGAAATAATGTGGACTAAGATCGTAAATAGGGATCCACAACCAACAGATAGATAACTTACTCATTGGACCATGGTGATTCACGATTTATTCTTTTGTTTTCTTCAGCATCGAATTTGTATATTTGATCCTGGGGAGAGACCTCGAGGATGTCGTTCGCGAGATTGAACGACTGGAGGGCAGTAGAAGACATGATGATTTAGACGCTCATTGTAACTTCGCTTTCGATAACGGGCGCCTGCCACATGAAGCTCACTTCCTTTCCAACATCTTCTCGAAATTGCGTTTATGTAACGTACGATCAGAGTAATCTCATGACATTATAATCTTGCTGAGACCAGAAGCGCGAACAAGAATGACTGTTATCGTCGACACCGACACACTTGCAACCTTCTGGTTCTTGTCTGCTTCAATCTTCGTCTAATCCAGCAGGCTAAGGTTCCGGTATTGTCGCATTGAGGAGAATGTGCTAACATGATAGGCACGAGCTTCCCTTCTATTGAAAAGTGCCAAGTGGAACTTGGAGGTAATCTAAACTCTGGCCTGGCATTAAGAATGGGCACTAGTGTCCTCGTACTAGGGTCTCGCGTCATCACCCTCGACGTTCGTTGTCGCCCTTATCCAGCGGACCTTTCGACGGACATCGTCGTCCCGCGTCCCCCCGCTATACGATCTCGGTCGCATGGCATGGCATGGGCTCTCGGTTCACAGGATACGGGGCCACCTGACCTTCTTTCGAATACACATTATCGCATTGTGAGTACCCATTCTTACCTTCTTTCCGCTACCAACTGACAAGCTAACCTATCCGTCGTAGCACCCTTATACCTCTGCTTGTCTCGCCCATCTTCTACGCCAGCAATGGACGATACCACATATCGTACTTAGATTCATTGTTTCTTTGTATCAGCGCTATGGCGGTCTGCGGGCTAGAGACTGTCGACATCAGCTCATTGACGCATTGGCAGCAGGTCATACTTTTCTTGCTCATGTGCATCGGAAGTCCAGTTCGTAGGCGCGCCTCTACCCTGTTGTGTTGTCTCTCACCCTATATACTTCCAGATATTTGTGTCCTGGGTTGTCGTCCTGATTCGCAGGTAATTGAGACCTCAGGAATGCGTGATCAAGATATGTTGAACACTTGATTCCAGGCAGTATTTTCCCGCCCAATCCGGAGATCAGAGGTTGCCTATCGTAGAGAAAGTTAATGATTTTACACTCAACGAACCTCAACGAAGGAGGTATGTACCATCCGAATCCCCCTTCTACTGTATTTCTGTCTTAGGAACGTGAACATAGGCTCACTCGTCGCCTCTCTGATCCGGAGGCCACCCTTGGGAGGCGTGCGGCGCCGTCATGTAAGTTGTCTCCACCGCGCTTCCCCTCAAATACCTCATATTGGAGCGTATAGCCCTCTATCAACGACCAAACCTCCCTCCAAACCCATCCGTTGCCACATCCACTAGCAATTGGACAAGCCACCCATCGGTATCGCACCTCATTGAAGGCATACATCCCCAGTCCGTCTTGCGGCTGGATATCGGTAACTCAAGCTCACCGTCGACTAGATCACCCCAGAGTCCCCAGAAACGTGCTGAAGGCTCTACGATTCGCGATCCCCAGAAACTACGGCAAATAGAAGAGCTAGAGTATCGGTCTCTTACCGCTCTCCTATGGATTCTCCCTTGCGTAAGCTTTCCGGTCAATTTCTCCATTGCTTCCGCTGAATGATTGTTCTAGTATTACTTCGGCTTACAAATACTTGGGTTTGCTATCCTCGCGCCTTATCTTTCTCTCAGGCGTTGGCGGGATGTACTACTACCTCCACAGCAGCATAGACCCATCCCCGCTGTCTGGTACGTTGAACTCAGAACTGGCATGCGTGCATCTACTTGACTTGACCTACCTAGGTTCGCACTCTTCCTGACCATATCTGCTCTGACCAACACGGGCATGACACTCGTTGATCAATCCATGATACCTTTCCAACAAGCCTATCCGATGCTTCTGTGTCTGGGTGCCCTTATCCTTGCTGGAAATACCTGCTTCGTAAGTTGCCTAATACAGATCAAATTCTGCTCGCCGCTCATTTGACCTTTGCTTCAGCCCATCTTGTAAGCATCGCCCACCAATTACTTCCCTTATTTCTAACATAACCTTCCTTTTTCAGCCTACGTTTTACTATGTATGTTGGATTGTCATCGTGTTAGACTTCGCGCTGACAATTGGTGCAGTTGGGCCACCGCGTCTTGTCTCCCCACTACGTCAAGGTTACACCAGACCTTGCGTTTCCTCCTCAAGAATCCCCGCCGTTGCTTTATATACCTCTTCCCTTCCCACCAAACCTGGTTTCTTCTGGGCGTCGTCTGCGTCATGATGTAAGTCTGCATTTGCCTTATTCAGCTAGGATCGACGAACTCATCGTCGCTAGGTTCGCCGACTGGTTCTTCTTTCTCGTCTTGGACCTCCGCAATCAACTCTCAGACTTGCCATTGGGTGTACGATGCATTGTTGGTTTCTTCCAAGGGGTAGCTTTGCGGACCGCAGGCTTCTCAGTGGTGCCCCTTGCCTTGGTCGCTCCAGCCGTAAAGTCCGTTGCTCACCTTCAAGGCCTGCATTCACACCGTCTAACAATCCTATCCTCAGAGTGTTGTACGCTGGTATGATGTACATTAGTGCTTACCCCGTGGCTATGAGGTACGGTATCTTGCTGCTGCAAACGTGGGTCCGCCCAATTCACTTTCCCTCAGCGTCCGTTCGACCAATATATATGAGGAGCAGTCGCTGGGAAGCGAGGTCGGCCTGCCTGAAGTTAGCAAGAAGGAATATCTTCGAGCGGCTGAAACAAAGCGCGAAGCATGGAGCCGCTACCTCGCTGTCCATGTCCGTAGTCAACTAGCCTTTGGTGGGTGTTCTCTAATCAGCAGTTATCTTCACGCGATTCATCTGCCTTGTCACAGATATGTGGTGGCTAGTCCTAGCGCTGTTCCTGGTTTGCATCGTTGAGGTGTGTCCGTCGCCTAACTTAAGCCGTGGTACCGAATCCGGACTTACTTCGCATGGTCATCAAGAGAAATAACATTGACAATATGGAAAACTATGGCTGGTTCAATGTTTTCAATATCCGTGAGCACGCGATTTCCCCTTGAGCTCTGTAATGGAGTTTATCTTTCCATCTTCGTAGTTTTCGAACTTATATCTGCGTACGGATGTGTTGGCATCAGCATTGGAACTCCAAGAGTGAAATTTTGTTGCCATTTTCATGCGAAATGCTCCACTCATCCTGATTCACTTCTCAGGAAAACTTCGCTCTTACGGGAGTCTTCCATCCGCTATCAAAGCTTATCGTGTGCGCTGTCATATTACGCGGAAGGCACCGTGGGCTACCACTTGCCCTCGATAGAGCCGTCTTGCTGCCACATGAACTAGAAATTGAAGAGATCGTCAATAGAGAAGATAGATGATAACCTGTATGTAATTTGTTACTTTAATTCAGCAACCCGATACGTGTCGTATTTTCGTTCGTCCACAGCCTCAAATCTCAGCTTTGATACCCCCACCTTTTGCAGTGATTGGGGTGGATTTAAGGTAACGGGCGGATGCCCCCGAGCGGAGATTCAATTCGTCCCCCCTTTAGTTTTTCATCGCTAGTCAGCTCAGTTTTGTCCATCTCGTTATTCCTCTTGCACAGATACTCAGATGTACCTTGAAACATACCTTAAGTATGATATATATATCTACTGGTACCGTGGACATACATCTCCCCCAGAACTACTTCATCTCCCGCAATCAACACGTCCAAACAAACCCCTAGACCAAGCGGGTAGGAGTCAAATGCCAAAGCGCACTTTGCCCTGACTTTGCCAAGAAGCAACCAAGAGGTGATCAAATCCAGCACGGAATCATTTGCTTTGAACAATCCTATTGATGTTGATTTGCCCCTGTACTGTGCCCACAGATGTCACTGCTGAGCCGTAAGGCCCGTCGAGCAATCAAGTTGATGATCAGGTGGAAGTGGGCGCTGTGTGTACTAGTTTTGGCCTTGTACTTCCTTGCGCTTTCTCGCCGTCTTGCTGGACGCGCTCCACTACTACCTACCGATGCCTCCGAGTACGCGCTCTCCCAAGTCTCTTACGGCGACGTTGATATGCGCCTACGTGCAAGTATACCGATGGAAAAGACGTTGAAAGGTTACATTGTCATCGGAGGGTCTGGTTTCCTTGGCAGGTATGTTTGAATTCTTGCCAAAGGGTGCACATGGTTTTGAACTATCGTTTGTGCGCACCTTCAGCCACATAGTCAAGCTGTTGCTACTTCGTGGTGAGACGGACATTCGCATCATCGGCCGCCACGAACCACCTTCCGATCTCGGCAGTCGATCAGGTGTGACATGGTTGCAAGCCGATATCACCCATGCCCAAAAAGTAAGGGACGCCATCTTCGCTCCATTTCCTTCCAAGAAGCAGGCACAGGTCATCTACCTTGTTGCAGCGGCCATCCGAGTCTTCGAAAGGGCGGCGTATACTTGGCATTATTCCAATAACACCAACGTCCGGGGAGTGATCAACGTCTTGGAAGCTGTGAAAGAACTCCCCGCCGCAACTCTAATATACACATCCTCCGCTGGAGTGTCTGTTCCGACTGCAAAGTACCTGCGACTTGGGCCATTGAACGATTCAGATTCACTGCGCATTAGTGACGAAACTCCGGATCCTCCTACCCCACAAAACAACTATTATCGTTCAAAACGACTCGCAGAAGAACTTGTGAAGAAGGCTAACAACAACTCCACCATTAAGACAGGAATTCTTCGAGCTGGCTAGTAGGTCCTTCTATCGACTCAAGCTCCAGTGCCCCTTTGAACTTGTCTCCAGTGCCATACTCGGGCCCAACGATAGGAAGCTGACCACTGTACTCAGCTTACCAGTGGTCCCTGTGTGGGATGCGAACTGGGGGTCTCGGGATATCTGCGTGTGGGATTGTGCAGCGGCCCACCTGCACTACGAACGTGCACTGGAGCAAACCCCAAATGAAGTAGCCGGGCAGACCTTTCTCGTCAGTGGTGAAGACGTTGTTTGGAGTATGCGTGACGTTCGCAACGCTGTCAACGTACGTTTCTTTCATATGCTTCCAAGGATCATGCTGAAGTCAAACCTCGGGATCAGTTTTTCGCGAAGCGGAAAAGCAAACTCCAACCTATTTCACCATTAACTATCTACATCGTTGCTCATCTGATTGAGGCTTTCCTCTACCTTCGGTACCATCTTCTTTACCCGATATACCGCGTTTTTTGGAACGATACGCCGGCCCTTCGACCCAAATGGATGGGGGATGCAAGCTTATTGCAGCCGAGCATGTTGGACTACTTGCAAAACGTCACCCTAGATGACTCGCGGGCACGCAAACTTCTCGGGCACGTATCCTCGTTTTCTCGGTGGTCCAACCCGCTAATACTTTGTAATTACAGGTATCAACCCCAGTGGAGTCTTGCTCAGACGATCAAGTATACTGTAGATCAGTTAGAGGCTGATCCTGGAGAAGTGAGAGACGGGCTTCGATCTGGGGACCCCTAGACGCGTTTATCAACATCTTCTTCACTCCCTCAGCATGTATAATTATTATCCTTTCTTTGGTTTACATTATTATTTTCGATTGGGCGTATCATTCCGTTTTACCTGAGCTAGGGCTCGGCGGAAAGTCTTATCCACAGACTCGGAGCGCTTCCGCCCTCTTTTTGACCCTCTATCCGAATAATCCCACCAAAGACGCCATGAGAGTCTCCCAAGGACTTCTATTCGCAGACAACGATGCTGATCACTGTTTCCTTGGTGGTACCTGGCTTGTTCTTTTACTACCTTCGTAAACTTTCTCGTCGTCTCACTGGACCCGCTCCGCCAATATGCCCAGATGCCTCTGAGGAGGCGCTCTCGCAAGTCTCTTACGATGAGGTAGATATCCGGAAAGGCATCCCAATGGAAAAGACGTCCAAAGGTTACGTCGTAGTAGGAGGATCTGGCTTCGTCGGCAGGTATGTCCCTTTACTGTCTCAGCCTACGTGTTCTGGGCACATGGCTCCTGAACGGCTCATCGAAGCGCCTTTAGCTGCATCGTTAAGCTGCTGTTATTGCGCGGTGAAGACGACATTCGCATCATCGATCTCCAGGAGCCACCTGAAGATCTCAGGGGGCTACCCTCTGTGACATGGTCGCGAGCTGATATCACCAACGCCCAAGAGATAAGGGATGCTGTGATCGCCCCGTTCGCCTCTGGGAAGCACGCACAGGTCATCTACCTTACTGCAGCGACACTCCGCTTCTGGGAACGGGCTGCGTATACCTGGGATCATACCTATCAGATCAACGTTCTGGGTGTACGCAACGTCTTGGAAGCTGCGAAAGACCTTCCCAATGCGATTTTGGTATACACATCGTCTGCTGGGGTATTTGTTCCTACTTCCAAGTATCTTCGACTTGAGCATTCGGAAGAGTCAGTTACTATCAGTGACGAAACTCCAGACCCACCTGTCCCACAAAGCTGCTACTATCGTTCGAAACGACTAGCCGAAGACCTCGTCAGGAAGGCCAACAAGGAGTGCCCAACTATCAAGGCTGCCATTCTCCGACCCGGATAGTACGTGCCTTCTATCGAATGAAGCTCTCGCGCGTCTTTAACTGTGTGTATCTAGCACCATAACTGGACCTCACGACAGGAAGTTGTCAAGCGTGCTCAGCCTCTCAGTTCTACCTGTGTGGGACGGGAATTGGGGCTCTCGCGATATCTTCGTCTGGGATTGCGCAGCGGCCCACTTGTGCTGTGAACATGCACTTGAGCACAATCCAGATGAAGTGTCTGGGGAGACTTTCCTCATCAGTGGTGAAGACACCGCACTTTGGAGCCTTCATGACGTTCGGAACGCCGTCAAGGTATGTTCCATTCCCCCCGAAGTCCTGCATGAGTTGTAGCTCACTAGATACAAGTTTTATGCGAAGCGTGAAATCAAACTCAAACCTGTTTCACCATTGCTCATCTACATCGTTGCTCATTTGATTGAGGCCTTCCTCTACTTGCGGTACCATGTTTTATACCTGGTTTACCGTGTCTTCTTTGGCGCTACACCAGCGATTCTGCCTAAATGGATGGGAGAGGCTATCTATCTACAGCCTTCCACGCTGAACTACTTTGCAAATGTCCGGCTTGACGATTCGCGAGCCCGTAAACTACTTGGGTGTGTACCCCTCTTACTCCGAAAGTTTGAGTCGACGTGTTCGCTGATCCTTTGACGGTAGGTATCGACCGCAGTGGAGTCTTGCTCAGTCAATAAAGTACACTGTAGATCAGATAGAAGCTGAAGTTGGAGTGACGAAACACGGGTTCCAACTCAAGGGGCTTTAGCTTCTACGACCCTATCTCTAACCCCTAGCACGTTCCTTTCCATCTTTTTCGTTGGCTTCTTTCGATTTTCGCTTTCCTTCTTTCTCTGTGGATGAGTGAAGTTGCCCCAGGTTTAGTCAGAAAGCTTATTGTGGCCTACAAACCACAGCCATCGAAGTTTTCAGGGAGATTCATGTAACGGTAGCCCCTAACTAGAACTGCTTATAAAACGAGGCCCAATGACCGGAGGTCGACCCTGATGTCTTCGTCGTCGACGGCCGCGACTGTCATCCCAGGCTCGAAAAAGAGGCGACTCCGAGGTGCTTGTGACTTCTGTCGACATAGAAAGAGTCAGTAGCTATAGTTTTCTCCACCATTTTTTCGTAATTGAGGCATTATTTCGCATAGTCAAGTGTAAGGATTGTCTCAACGCGCACGGACCGCTGGATTCCTCATTCTCCATCGCATTCTACAGGCGACAGTGGCAGAGTGCCTTCTGGTAGTCGTTGCTCTGCCTGCATAGCCTTTGACACAGAATGCACGCACACAGCGACCTCAACAGCGAGTGCCAAGGTCAGTCGTCGCTTCTTTGGAGAAGGTCTCGTTCTGAAGTGAATCTGAACCACTCTTTCAGAGACATCCTGTTGCTAACTCGAACAGTGACTCTTCGTAAGGAAGGAATACGCATATCCATGGACTTCCGCTGATTTTGGCGTGGTTAGATACGTCGGGGATCTTGAGCAGCGGATTAAGAACTTGGAAGCTTTACTCAAGGTATGTGCTACTTTCAAATGCGCCACTCTATGAGTGCAACTGTATCCAGGCTGGACCGAATGCGGCGCATCAGGACAACATCACACCAGCTCAAGCCTCTTTTCCAGCTTCGTCAGTCCTGTCAACCTGGCTCCTTGACATCCCGCCTTACAGTATCATCCTAGTAGTCCGCCTTCATCGCACGCCTCCCCACAATCACCAAGTGATGCACAGGACCGAGAGGAGGATCTACAGCTGGCAGATGGAATCAAACAGCTTCGTATAGACGAAGAACGCTTCTTCGGAAAATCCAGCAGCTTCGCCTTGTTGCACACGGCGATCGGGGTCAAGGCAGAGAACTCCGGTGAGGCGCAGATACGAAACGATTCCCGGCGACCGAAGTTCTGGGAAGTGCCCAGGGTGCGTTTTAAACGAAATATTTTCGGTTCTTCACTCTCTCAATCTATCTTCGCCCACGTAGCACGAAGTATCTGCCGCAAAGCCAATCAAATATATCTACCCAGAACCGCAGCTCATGGACAGTCTGATAGATCTTTACTTCAAAGCTACGAATCATATCCTCCCGCTTCTTCACCGTCCCACGTTTGAATCTCAAGTCGCTGCTGGACTTCATCTTCGCGACGAGAAGTTCGGATCGCTTCTTCTCACCGTTTGCGCTCTTGGGTCCTTTCATTCCGATGACCCTCGGGTGGTCTCGTCGAAGGGCACTGATTCGTGGAATTCGTACGGCCGCGTTTGGTTCTCCCAGATACGACCTCCCAAACTATCGTTAACTAAAGACCCACCGTCGTTGTTTCAGCTGCAATTCTATTCGGTAGGTTTTCCGTTCACACGCCCTTCCTCGTCTGACTCGACAGCTCTAGCTAGCAGCTCTCTACTACCAAGGAACCGCTAATCCGGAAGGGAGCTGGGTAAGGTACACACACGTTTCACCACCTCATTCTACTAATACTTTGACCTAGTCCATGGTCGGCATGGGTGCGAGATATGCTCAGGAAGCTGGGGCGCATCGTAGTCGGGCTCTGCCAGATGAACAACCCAATGCTGCCTGTGAACTTTGGAAGCGCGCATCTTGGTACTGCACTCCTGTCTTCGTATTGAATGAATTGGGTTGACTTGTACCTTAGGATGATCATCGTCTTGGACAAGGTTGTATCAGCCTTTGTCGGGAGACCCTGCGCTCTCCACGAGGAAGAGTGCGCGATGATCCTTTTTGATGAGTTTCGTCATCTTACCAAACCTCTAGTTATGACGTTGATTATCCACTTGAAGTCGATGATGAATACTGGATAAATGATGATCCTGATGTCGCATTCAAGCAGCCGCTGGATAAAACATCCAATATCGTCGCATTCAATCTGCTCATCAAGCTGGCCGAGATTCTTGATGTTGCGCTCCGCACTTTGGTAACTTATTATTTGAATAGCGTTGTACTCATTATGTCTAACAGAACTTGCACAGTACTCGGCCAAGAAGCCTAAAGTATTCACCGGAATGGTGGGACCCGACTGGGAGCAGAGGATAGTCTCGGAACTAGACTCAGAGCTTAATAGTTGGTTGGACTCGGTGCCACTCGAACGTACGTCAGATATCGTACCACAGTTACAGCCGACCTCACCCACGATTTGACAGTACGATGGAATAGGCATGCTCCGCCTAGCGATCCACGCTTGTTCCCACTCTCGGCCCATATTTTCTGCACGTACTACTACGTCCAGATAATCATCCACCGTCCGTTTATCGCAGGAGCGATGAAGTCGTCGGCACTTTCCTTCCCGTCATTGGCTATTTGTGTAAATGCTGCTCGAGCATGTACCAACCTATTGCATGTTTTCGTGCACGGAGACTTTATACCTCCGTCGCCGACCTGCCATGTACGTTCACTGATTGTCTTAGTGAGCATGACTGATTTGCGACGGACAGATGGCTGCTTTCACCTCTGGGATCGTCCTCCTTCTCAACATATGGGGAGCCAAGAAGTCTCAGGCCTCCTTCAATGTGAGCAAGGAATTAGCCGAAATCCAGAAAATATTCGATATCTTAGAGGTGTACGAACAACGGTAATGATTCCTGCGCCTGGCTACGCTTTTGTTCACTGATTGGTCCCCTCTAGCTGGAGGATTTCTGGGCAGTACTCAGACATGTTACTGTTACTGGCGACTCGGGAGGGGTTGTCATTTCCTGAGACCGAATCCCGAGCGAAGAAACGTGAACTACCTGAGGACGCTGGTGCCCCTCCTCTCCTATCCGCGTTCCAGACGATCGAGAACGGCGCCCAGAGTACCACCAATGGCCTGCCATCGACTACTACATTTACACCCCAAATCAATAGTCTTTCGAATTTGGGAGGCACCTACACACATCCTTTCGCAGGTTCTCAGAACGAATTCCTCAACACCGGTTCCTTGCAATCAATACCAGCCTTACCTCCTCCTTCCCCACCTGATAACATGGTGCAACCAACTTTGACCTTGGATGATTACCTATCTCTCTTAATGCCCGATGCCTCTCCAAGCAACCCTCTACAGCCGTCGCTTGATAGTATGATAAATAGTTTACCTGCCGGTGATTTCCCTGCTTCTGGGTCCTTGGACGTATGGTCAACTGTCCCAGAAGGATTTGAGTAAGTTCCCCTAACACTTTCTGCCTTCGAGGTTGTGCTCATGATAAAAATGATAACTAGTCTGAATGATTGGGGAATGTATCTAGAATCATGGCGCGAAGGATCATAATGTGTAGCAGCTAATTACAGATTCACCGTCCTATATCACTTTCGCCGCCCAGATCACTCTCTCTTGGTCAATAGATACCCTTTGACATAGGAAAATATCCGTTCGAAGGTGAATCGTTTTGGTTTGTCACCAATCTGGGGCCCCGCTTCGACATCACCATTCTGGGGCTCCACTTTGTCAGCGCCGTTCTGCTGGACCGCATCATCATTTTGCCCTGCCCTGTCGACGTTCTGCTCTGCCTCGCCACTACTGTTCTGTTTTTCCTCATTGCCCTTCTGCTCTGCCTCGCCACCACTGTTTTGCTTTGCCTCACCGCCTTTTTGTTCCGCCTTACCGGCATCTTGCTCTGCCTTATCGCCTTTTTGCTCTGCCTTATCTTCATCCTTCTGTCCTGCCTTGTCATCACCCTTACCACCTGCCGCTCCATAAACGGCTTCCCCGCTCGACATTTGTTTACCCGCGTACCATAACCATGCGAAGGCAAGGCCACAGGTGATAACCGAGAGGGGGGTGGCGATTGCCAGAAAGACCCACCCCATCTTCGCAATCCTGAGGCCGCTCTCTTCCCATTTAAAGACCCCCATGCTCAACAGAGTCTGCATCAATCTGGTCAGTAATGCGAAGAGATCCTACCGCTCTGTGGGACGTACGCAAACGAAGGTAGCAGGAAGATAGATCAGAGTGACGACTGTGATGGCCTTCATGACTTCGCTGTCGCGTTTGGCGTCCCTTGCTATGGTCTTCATTACTTCGCTGTCACGTTTGGCGTCCTGAGCTAAGGCTTGAGTGGCAAGAGTTTGTTTCTGATTCTCTTCTGCCATCTTTCGCATGCGGATTCCATTTTCAATTTGCTGCTTGTTCAAAAGCTAGTACCAAAGAGGTATCAGTGAGTAAGCAGAGCAAGACGTTCAACACCGATACAATTCGTACAATATCTCTTAGGGCAGCCGCCACATTCTCGTAGTATTGAAATTCGTGCACTAGAGCGCCAATATCGCATTCCATTTCTTTGAAAGTAGTTTCAATATCGATCCTTGAAGGAGATCGCCATTTGAAGATCGGGGCGAGGCGCCGGTGCTGTTCAAGGACTTGGGACAAGTTCTGCTGGAGGATCATCAATTGACGCGAAGTTAGCTGATGGGCGCGCTGGACCCGCGAAACTTGCTGAAGCAAATCCGAATAGTAATTATCATTTTCATCGGCCTTCGGGAGAATTTTCTCCTCCTGAGACAAAAATAATCATGCACTGGAGAAACAGGCCAAAAGCGGAGGACTCACAAGCTCATTCAAAGAATTGTTCTTCGACGAGCAATCTATCTGGGCATTAGTTATGATACAACGAAGATACCAGATTAAGATTAAGAAAGGGTTTGATGGGGGATCATCGCTATTCTGACAAGCATATCCACAGGCGTTCCGCAATGCGGCATATATTCGCGCCCAGTCGGTAACAAGCACAATAGATTGTTGAGATCCTGGATCGTATCGGATGTAGATTGAAGGAATCCAGTCATAGTACTGCTCCACCAAGGGAGGTGTGGCATACTGGGACCCACAATTTGCGTCGTACATAATATGAGTGAGATCGCAGCGCATCCACATATCTGGAGTTCCCATTTCGTATAAACCAGACTGAGACTCAAACCAATCGAGCAACTCACGAAGAAGTCCTCCGGATGAGCAATCCGAATTGGAGAATGTTTCCTTGATTTTGAAGGACGGGGCGGATAGTAAGTCAAACGTGAACGACACTTCCAGAGGGACCGAGTAGTGCGACCAAAAGCGTCTCATGTACAATCGATTGGTCAAATCCCAAGTCTTCTCCGAACACGCGTAGCTAAAAGGATTCCAGAAAAGATTGAGCGTTAATAGTTCCCTCCTTCAGCATAAGAAACATTGCTCACAATAAACGGTAGCGACATGAGCCAGGCTCTGTTAACTCATCTGGATTTGCTGAGAGATAATCGTCGAGACCGCGTTCATTGACAAATCCGATGTCTTTATCTAGTGCTTGAGATCAGTGGATTCGCTTCTATGCTTCGTAGACGCAAGTCCTTACTCTTCCCTGCCAAGCCGTATTCGGAGATGTGAAAGACCTGCGCGAAAATTCCAGATGAGTAACCTTGAAAGACCGAACAGAGTATATAGGAAAAATGATGCAAAAGGAAAACAACGATTGATTTGAACCTTTTGGGTAGGATCCTGAGGCTTTAGGGCTCCGAACCTTCCAAGGCGAGCGAGCATTCCTATTTCATCTTGAAGACCCGGCTCATAATGTTTTCCTCGAACAGGCCATTTTAGCTCATCCGCCGAATTGGCAGACAAGGATGTGTGAGAGTCATCGAGAGACATTGGACAGTAGGATTGGCGACGTTGAGATGAGCTTTACTAGAGCGGACCCAAAGGAAGAGAGAGTTAGGGAGGGGGTACGAAGGGGTAGGTGAATAAGAGGTGTGGGTACACGCGGATTCGGTGCTCAAGGATACAGCTCTGGGGACACGATGTTGATGGATAAGCTGGGAGAGCGCTGGCCGGGAGTACTGGGGCAGCCTCATGGGGGGCGATGATATGGAACTGGGCGTTCATCAAGAACAAGCTGTATAGAATGGGAAACATTAGGTTATGTAAAATTCCAAGTATCGAGTTCCGTTGGTCGACAGCTTCTTTTATAGTGACTAGTGGGTTTCGCAGAAAATCGATCATTACCGACAATGCTGGAGGCTACTCGGGCGAGGAGCCGAGTTGCTGAGGGAGAAGTGTTTCGTTCAAGTTCCTCGCGAAATGGACTCCGCTACCTCTTTGAACTGCGAAGTAAATTTTCGCAATCGAGACCCTTACTTACCCCTATCTCGGCATCAGCACCGAAAACGTGGACGCTCCAAGGAAGATCAAAAGCAAGGAAAAGGCTCTTGAGCCTAGCACGCGGAGGGGGCTCGACAATAATATTAAGATGAAGAGGCGCAGCGTACTCGACGCGTGCCGATCGGACGTGTGAACGAGAGCCTAGGCGCCTAACCTGTACACAGCGTTGAGCGGCGAGCCGCAAACGTGTTGACCACCCATTTCCTGTTTATGGTCTGTAGCCAGTTATCCACTGCGAAGTCTGCACATCGCTGGCATTCTGTCATGTCTCCAAGAGCGTACATAATTGCTGGATTTTCCAGACGCAAAGACTTGGCGAAGAGTCAGTGCGGCTTCGACGCGCATAAATTCAGCGAAAGAATACGGATGTAGAACTTGTCAAAAGCAAAGCCGAAGATATGAACACGGATATGAACTGACCCAAGGCCATCCTTGCATCAACCTCCCGTGCCCATTCTTCTGCTGTTTTTTGAATAGTTAATCCAAAACACTTTCCAGCCTCCCAATACCTTTTGATCGGAAAAGTCTCTTACCCGAAGTCCTCGAATAAACTAGTAGTCTCAAGTAAGTTTCATTCTCAATTCCTCACTTTCAAGGCTCTTCTCATTATATTGTATAGCTGGTATGACTGGGCGAATCAGTAGTAGTCGTTCCGTGAAGAAAATGATCGCTACAATAAGTTCTTCGTCATTCCTCCATGTCAGTCTATCTTGCGCGACGAATGGTTCTTCCCCTGAGATATCATACCTCTGAGGTTGAGCCATTTCGGCTCGTTATCAACAACATGCCTCCCTGCCTCCTCATCGACCACTTCCCACTTCTTCGTTCGCCTATTTGCTTGCCACAACCACGCGAAGGCCAGGCAGCAAGTTATGGCCGAGAGCGGGACGGCGATTGCTAGAAATATCCATCCCATCTTCGCAATCTTGAGGCCTTCCCCTTCATCACCTGACCATTCAAAAATACCCATACTCAAGAGGGTCTACATCGGCCACCGTCAGTCTGGAACTGACCGCAGGACATGGGCGTGACGTACGCAAACGAACGTAGCAGGGAGGTAGATCAGGGTGACGACCGTGATCGTCTTCATGACCTCGCTGTCCCGCTTGGTATCTCTTGCGATGGCCTGAGTGGCAATGGCTTGTTTCTGATTATCTTCAGCCATAGTTCGCATGCGGATTCCGTTCTGGAGCTGCGAGAGGCCCAACAGCTTGAGTAGATCAAGGCCATCAATGCATCAGTCTCGAGGTGACAGAGGCAGTGATTCGTACAATCTCGATTTGTCCAGCCACCGCATTTTCGTAGGATCTGACTTCCTGTGCTAGTGCCCCGATATCGTATTCCATTCCTCTGAGGGTTGTTTCCACCGAAGTCGAGCAAGATTTCCAATCAAAGATTGAAGCAAGCCGACGATGCTGTTCACGCATTTGAGATACGTTCTGCTGGAGCACTACCAGGGCCTGAGAAGTATGTTGATGGGCGCGCCGAGTTCGCGAGAGTGTCTTTAGTTGACTTGAATAATCACTACTCTCATCGAAAATGGATGCTTCCTATCTAAGACTAAGTCGGAGAAAGGGCAGAGAAGAGTCGACTCACGAATCTGTTCAACACTGTCATCCATCCGGCGCAAGCGGTCTGAGTTGAGGATATCAAACAGCTCAGATACCAGATCAGGATCATGAAAGGGCTTGTTGGGTGGCCTTCGTTGTCGCTGTCCCGAGACGCGTATTCACAGGCTCTTCGTAAGGCTCCATAGAGGGGTGCATAGTCCATGATGAGAACGGTGGACTCCTGGGACACTCCGTTGTATCGGATGTAAATCGATGGCTCATAGAACGCCATAGGAGCGGACTGCGGGTCGGTGAGCTTTGTCAATAGTGGATCGGCGTAATATTCTAAGCGATCGTTCTGTAGAGGTGCAAAGTTGAGATGACACCGCAGCCATAGATCTTAGCTTTGTAAGTGTAATGAGCGCGAGTTAGATTAGAGAATAGATGATGACGTGACTCACGGAGGATCCCATGCGATGATTGATGTTGATAGAGAGCCAAGCTTGAGGAGGTCTCTCTGGCTTTAAAAGACATGGTGGGTTGGGTTGCAAATGTGAGCGCCACATCGGTGGGAACGGAGTAGTGTGACCACCATCGTCGCATGTAAGACTGAGTGGCGACAGACCAAGCGCGTTTCGAGCATGCAAAGCTATGTAGAGTATTTAAAGTTAAGGTTCAAGCGATGCAACTTGAATAACTGCTCACAATAAGCGAAAGCGACATGACCCAGGTTCCGATATCTCAGCTGGCTTTGCGGAGAGATAATTGATGAGACTGTCCTCATCAACAAATCCGAGGTCATTCGAACCTAATGCTCGTGATCTTCGCCGTGACCTTGAAACTGATCTTATCACTTACTTTCTGCTTCCAAGCCATACTCGGAGATATGGAAGATCTTTGAGGTGGGAAATGGATAGAAACTCTGTGAATTTCAGAAGAAGGGGGGTGCTGCGGACCTTTTCAGCAGTGTTGTGGGGTTCCTCAGGTCGAGTTAGCCAAAAGAGAGCTGATTCGTCCTGAAGACCTGGCTGGAAATGTTCGCCTCTAATAGGCCATTTATACTCATTCATACTTCAATTGAACTGCAAGGAAAATAGAGGGTTGGTATGAGATCAACGGTTCTCAACAGGATGGTTGAAGTGTGGCGCCGGTGGCCAAGTTCAAACCGGGACGTAAGTAAATATTAAACACTGGTTGCTGAGCGTGAGAATCAGCTATTGACTGTGGGAAACCTCTGTCCATTATTTTTTGTCCGCAATCGCCTTGCACCCCGCCCTCGGTCACTGGCTGAAAGCTTTTCGTTAGATTTTGCTTTCACCGTAAGTGCGATGGAACGTCCAGTCCGATTCAATTTGCTCAAATCCGAAGGTTTAGGACATTGAATTCAGCCGGTAAGGTCTCGGAGAGCTCTACACAACACCCGTTATCTGTTGCAAGTACACAGGCACACATATTGCCCATGGCCGCACATCGTGTATTATCAACTCCAGAGGTCATCTCCATAATATTTGAACACTCGGAGAAAAATCAGAACGTGAAAAACGCCCAAGTCTGCCGTATATGGAGCGAGGAGGCTCTAAATCTGCTCTGGAGAGATGTCAAGGGACCCTGGCAGCTTTTCAGTCCCCTGGATCTCCAACCACCCAACTATCTTGTAAGTTAGAATTCCCGTTTGAGTGCTGATATAGTTGAATCATCTACCCTAGTCGTATAATTTGTCCATCAGGCTCTCGCGTCCTTTGGAACCCGCGGACTGGGAGCGCTTCTATCACTATTCACCCCGGGTCAGGACCTTGGATTTGAGTTCAAAATCGAACTACGATTCATCCTTCTTCAGCACCATCAATTTAACGCGTCCGCCTACGCCCCTCCTTCCGAATCTCCGCACGATGTACTTCACAAGCCTTGATCCCGAATACCTCCTGATTTTCCTTGGTCCAAATTTGTTCAAATTGACTTGGCACATGGGCTTTCGTCTCTCCGAACCTTCATTCATCATGGCATTCCGTTACCTCCCTTCTCGTACACCCAACTTGACACATCTCTCCCTGATCAGCACCGTGGACTATTCTGTGAACTTGGCCGCCGCGGTGATTGAAGTCATTTCTTTACTGCGATGCTTGAAGACCTTCCAAGCTCCCAACTCGCTTCTCACAAGCGACATAACTTCCGCCCTCTTCTCGCTCCCATCCCTCGAGACTATTCAGGTTATCCAAGCACATGCCTCAAATGACAAGGGAGCTTATCTACCAACCAAGTATAATGCCGATGAACAGCAATTATCTTCGTTGCAGAAACTTCAACTCGATATCCCTTTCGGGCGTTTCGTCGATTGGCTTTCACTGATACGTTCGCATCGCAGTCTATCAATAATCAAAATCAACAGTACCATTCCGCAAACCTCAGATCAGTATAGGACATTGATATGTGCTTGTGTCAAGACCTGTCCAGCTTTACAGGTCCTTCATCTGACAGTTGAACATCCCACTCCGACGGAAGACGATAGCTTCAATTTCTCCCACATCGAACCTCTTTTACAATGCAGTGGCCTGAAGGAATTCCATATCCAGCATTACTTGTCCCTCGAAATCACCTCTAATCAGCTTTGCTACTTAGTAGAACAACTGTGCTGCCTCGAAGTCCTTTCCCTGAACCCCAGTCCCAACGCAGGGTCTCGTGTTGGCAGTTCTCTTATGGATCTGTCGGCATTGCAGACCATGGTTCCTTACTGTCCCAACCTCACCAAACTCTCTCTCCTTGTGAACGGGGCCTCCGTTCCGAAGCCCACGCTTCAGCTTCATGGGGGATTTCCCAAGCTGAAATCTCTCGATTTAGGATGTTCACCTTGTGGTTCGGTTGACCAACTTGCCGCATTTTTGAGCGCCGTCCTGCCTTCGGGCTGCAAAATTACGGGTGATAGGAGCAAATGGGAAACTGTTGGGAAATTTATGCCCACGTTTCACCAAGTACGGATGGAGGAACGGCTTCGTCTTTCACTGACGGCATCATCTTAGAGATTACAATTCGCATTATATCCTTGAAAGGTATAGATCCCGTTTGGCGCTTGTATTGTACCTCCCTTTCATTCCTTTGCTACCGCGTCCCCATATGTTTCCTTTCAGCACCAGCTACACCCATTGATCCACCACCCAGAATAAAAGTAATGCCTATGCCAACATTCAATACCGCTCACAGTCCCCAAACCCCCGCCCCACCGCCCCACTCATGGCTTTCCCCTCTGCTCGCAAGTCGGTCCTATCCACGCCCGAACTACTCAGAACCATCTTTGAGTTCTCAAGTGGCGACGACAACTTAAACAACGCACTCGTCTGTAAGGCTTGGACCCACGAAGCGCTCTCGGCTTTTTGGCATACTGTGGTCAACTTCAATCGCTTGCTTAACTTGCTCGGGCCAACCGAAGGAAGCCCAGTGCGTGGAACATTCTTATTTACACAACCTGTCGACCGCGCTGATATGACTTCTGTACTTCAGCATGACCGCCGTTTCGTACGTCATCCGAGCCCGGATGACTGGGAAAGATTCATCAAGTGCTCTTCTCAAGTGAGAGTCATTCAAGATGACTACATGATTGAAGCTTTGTCCTCGAAGATGCTTCTTACCTTGGCGAGCACCCGTCCCACAGTCAACCTGTTTCCAAACCTTCACACATTGAAGTATGGATTCCTCTGGTCACCTTTGTACCTTCCGCTTTTCCTCCAAACTCGTCTGCGATACCTTCGCATTGACTGTGAAATATGGGAGGGAATAGTGGAGTGGCAAGACTTCACGATTGATTACCTCCCATCCCGCACCCCATACTTACAGGCCCTCCACATTTCTGGGGACGTTTTTTCTGGTAGCCCCTTTGTGGACCTCCTCTCGACGACCGTCTCTGCCAGAAACCTGCCGATGCTCGCAGAATTGACACTACCGACATTGACTCCTACACTCATCCATAATGTTGCGTCGTTGCCCGCGCTTGAGCGACTTGAGATCGTTGCGTATGATTTATGGCCCCTACCCGTTGAACACCACACCGCGACGCTAGACGACTTTCCGTCTCTCAAGTCCTTGACGGTGATGTTCAACCAGTCTTCGGTCCTTGATTTTCTCTCCCAATTCAGATTCCCTGAACTCACAAAGCTGTGCTTATATCCTGACTTGGAGACTCCCCAGGAATATGAACGATTCCTCCGTATTCTCGCAGCCCAACTCCCGCCACAAAAAGCTTTCGGAATTGAAACTTCTTATCAAGGTCATTGGGGAGGAGGCTTTCTATCGTACGATGTACTGCGCTACATCCTCCCCTGCAAAAACCTGCAGATTCTCGACCTCGAAAAAGTCGTCACATGTCTCCGAGGGGAAGAATTGACTTCCCTTACCCAAGCTCTTCCTTTCCTGGTATCTCTCAAACTCAACAACGATGTTTCCCATCAAGACCTTTTTCTCTCTGCCCTCGAATCAATGATTCCGCACTGCCTGAAATTGAAACATCTCCACCTCAACTTTACTCGCAGTACAGAAGCGTTGGAGGCCTTGACTGGGAAGAGGTTTTCAAGGCTGGAATCGTTGCGCACCAGAACTATCCCTGCATCTGACCCTGTCATGATCGCAACATATCTTCACGCAATTCTGCCTCAACAGTGCTGCATTTCCGGCCTATCGGATTCTTTGGACAAGGACTGCTGTTTATTCTGGGATAACGTTGTAGAAGAGTGTAAATACCTTAGATGTAAATCCAGCGACGATGCCTAGACCCGAAGTAGGACCGTAGTCTATAACTCTTCTGATTTTCCCCGATATGTGCTCGGACCTTTTCGAGATGAAAGTTGAAATAAAGTCATGAATCGGCCGGTCACGATTTGGTATCGATTTTTTTTATTTTTTTAATGTAAAAAAAATCTCGTTTAGCGTCGTCCGAGGTTTCCCTCATGTCGACGTCTGGCTAACTACGGTACCTACGAAGCCTGTATACTATGAACTAAATACACGGGCCCCAATGCCCCTTCTTGACCCAGAGGTATCGATAAAGGAGTACCTTGTTGCCGTGACTGACCGGGTAGCCGAAGCGAAACACAGACTACAAGTAGTCCTCCTCCATCATGTCATCCAAGAACCAATTTGCCTGGGTCTTGTATCGGAGTTCTCCCTTTGGAATCCCCATCAGCACCTTCAGTTTCACGAGCTCGGCGAGGGCCTTGGCCTTCCTATAATGTTCGTTAGGGACCCACGTCTCCGTCCCGAAGCCAATCATGTTTTGTATGTTTCGGACATTCTCGTCGGCCAGTTCCAACCTTTTACCGAGCGCCTTCGTTTCGCTCACATCATCGGGCTCGAATTTGACGGGGCACGGAACGCCTTCCCCTGCAAGTTTCCCCCATGCCTCAGTTGCCTCGATCAACAGCTCCTTGAGCTCGTGTGTCTCAGCCTCCCAAGGAGCGCCAGCTTGGAAGAAGAGGCGACGGGTGAACATAGATGCTGAGTCCGACAGGGCATCATAGTGGATTTTGTTGAGCTCCTCTGTGGCCTTGGCGTAGTGGAAGTGAACGAGACGTGCATGATGGAGTCCGACAGCTTCCATTAGCTCAGACTCTTCCATCTTGTCTGCATTTAGTGGAAACGACGGCGGAATGAGGTTCTGCGAGACGGGATCATCGTAGTTCTGAAGTCGCTCTGGTATACCAGCAAGGAGGAAGCGGGGCAGGATAGGAGTGTGTTGCCAGTCAAGCAGACTGACAATCTCAAGCTGGCCTGATTCTGGTGAGGTCGACACCATGATATTGCTCGGCTGGAGATCAGGATGCCGCATACAAAATTCTTGAAGGGAGTGGTCATTAGGTATGAGCAAAGGGACCATGCGAAGGTAGCGTTGGAGGTTCTTGATGTGGTCGAGAGGCGACTGCTTCTCGTACTGGTGCGCCTCCCTTCTCCCACGCTGAAAAGGTAGTAGAGGTTGACCGAAACGTTCCAGGTGGGTGATTTCCTTGCGTGCTGCTGCTGCAAGTGCTTCGTCCGCGTTTGCGTCTGCAAACCAACATCAACGTATTCCTGGTAGTTCAATGACATAGTAGGACTCAAAAACATAGAGAAAGACGTACATGGTCCACGGCACACTTCGAGCTGCGATCTCCTCCCAAACCACATGTGTAGCCTGACATCTGGACCAATACAAAAGTGCTCGCCCCTGAGCGACATCGGGATGGCCGCCTTCTCGGCTGCGACTGTTTCGAGGTCATCCGCGTAGTAAAGACTTCCACCAGCCGGGAAGGTGATTGACATGATGCGAGAC
Source organism: Pleurotus salmoneostramineus (assembly GCA_002583695.1). Taxonomy (NCBI): domain Eukaryota; kingdom Fungi; phylum Basidiomycota; class Agaricomycetes; order Agaricales; family Pleurotaceae; genus Pleurotus; species Pleurotus salmoneostramineus. The sequence goes on from BEWF01000009.1 coordinate 44,779, forward strand.
TCGATCTTTACAAGCTGACGCAGGACAGAAGCGAGATCCGCTTCCTTTAACCGCATCCACAGGTCGGTAAGTTTCGTGCCTTTCACAAACTCCATGAAAATGTACTCGGTCTTTGCAGAATTTTCCGACGTAGGGGAGTATCCATACACCTTCGGGATGGGCAGGTTATGCGCACGGAGGAAGGCCATCGTGGCAACTTCACTGGCAACGGCGTAGTACTTGGGTCTCGTGACGGGATACGGGATACGTGCAATCATCTGGAAGCCATCGTGCATGCTAATGAGAAAAACGCGGTTGAAGCCACCCTCGTCAAACTTCTCCATGGTGTCAATGTCCTGAAATGTACGACCAACAGATTGTGCTGCGAGTCGACGGAGCTCATTGTCATTGAACTCATGCTTGCGCTCCGCAAGACGGAGGCCATTGTTGACGCTGAGTATTTTGTGCATTTAAGAGACGATCAAAATGTAAACGCTGACCTACAGCCATGATCCTGATGTGTATTCGAAGAGGTTGTGCGGAAAGCTTGGCGGCATACTTGACAGTAAACGCCGTAGTCGACGCAGCGTTGAAGAATTCCCGTTGAAGACTGAGATCGACGCAGAAGAAGATAGACGTGCTAGGCGCAAAGAGCAGAGAGTCTGGGCGTACATTGAGGAAGTGATGTTCGGAAGGGAACCAAGGAGCAGTCGAACTTGAGCTTGAAGTTGAACGTTTGAACGACCATTTTAGTCGATCGAAACGAGCCCTAGCGCTTAGCCGTTATGTAATTTACTTCCCGCTTTACGAGTCACGACCCGGTCCCGTCGCCGAAGGCGCTCATCTTGGTTCTTATGGCCACGCTGTGTTCATCCGCAGTTCGACTACTACTGCACGGACTCTCACTTGTGGTCGATACCCCGCCAGGGTCCAACTGAGTCTAGATGAACCCTCCTCCGACTGAACCAGCTTCAATCAGGGCATTATCCATACCAGAACTTCTCGGAATAATATTCGAATTTTCTGAGCATAACTTCGCCAACTCCCTTGTCTGCAAAACATGGGCCGATGAAGCTTCCTCGATCCTCTGGTATAATGTGACTTTCACCACCCTTCTTGCCCTACTTGGACCACGGATATATGTTATGGATGCCGGCGAACATGTACGTGGCTTCACCGCAGACACTAGCATCTCTAATCAATCAAATTAATCCTTCGACTCAGTTTGAAAGTTATATGGAAAGACCCACGTCTAAGGACTTTGATAGATTCCTCAAATTTTCCTCGAAAGTCCGGGTCCTGCGTAACGCTTCAAGAGGGGGGAATTTCCAGTCCTACGCTAAGGAAATAATCCCAACCTGGGCTCAATTGGCCAGCGATGTCCCAGACGCCACTATCTTTCCAAATCTCCACACTCTAGATTATGGAATGTATATGCCACCCGCATACCTGCCCCTCTTCCTCCAGCCCCAACTCCAGCGACTGCGACTTGACTACGCAGACAGTGCGCACAAGCTATTAGAACTTCCATTTGACGAGCTGCCCTTACGCGCACCCTGCTTGAAGTCTATCGAGGTTGTGTCAGGGAATATCCCTTCCGAAACCCGTGTCACCCTCGCCAATCATCTCCTGAAACCACTCTCCAAGGAAAGCCTCCCCATGCTTAGGAAAGTTCTCCTTCCGGTGGCTACATATGCGCTCATATGCAGTATTGCCGCACTGCCTGCACTAGAAGATCTCGTTGTCCTTGGGTTCACAGGAGGAGCATCCCTCGAGGCCAACGAAAACGGAAATCTCAGAAGTGGTTTTACCGCTCTCAAGCATCTGAATATTTACCTGTACAACCCTTCGCCCCTCTCGTTTTTCATCCAATCGACTCTCCGTCGGTTGATCGACTTGAATGTTGATTGTGAACTTTCCACCCATAACGCATACGAAAAGCTCTTCTCAACCCTATCCCGAAATCTCTGGCGGTTACAAAAACTACACGTCAAGTTTATCAACAAAGTTCGTCCGCCGTCCATGGCGTTTGATACACTGAGACTCGTCACTTCCTTGACACAGCTACGATCTCTCGTGCTTGTTGAGGTACCAATCCACCTCAAGGCCGAGGACGTCGTCAGCATTGTTCGGGCGCTACCGCTCCTGACAATCTTCGAGTTGAATAATTGCTCGACGCTCTATCACCACCCAGCACGCCGCTATCCCGCCATAGCAGTGCTCGCCCAGATGATCCCTCACTGCCAGGGGCTGCGACAACTGGGGCTAGCTCTGGATGCAACACAAGTTCCCAATGGAAGCGTTTTTATGGAGAAATTTCAAAGTCTCGAACAGTTGACTGTTATAAAGTGTTCAACATCCAAGCAGTACGACAAAATCCCGGGGTACCTCGATGCGATTTTGCCCATCGAATGCCGAGTTGTATCAAAGTGTGTCGATAACATTTGGATCAGCATCACCGAAAGGTTGAGCCATTTGAGAAGCAAACAAGTGTATGTCGAAGAGTAACAGCGTCCACCCAGATAAGTATACCATCCACGAGGGGAGCGAGGGAAGAGGCACTTCGGCGATCAGATGGAGGGCGTCGTCGATTGAGGTAGCCGATGTCCTCCTTGGGCATCCGTTTTCAAGCAGGTCGCGGAGCAGCCACGGGCGCAACAAATTACGCAAAGGCAATCGGGTGTAGGAACCGGTCATGGCACAGGCAGAGTTGAGTGAAGCAAAGCAAAACGTAATGATACAGACAGACAATGGTATTCTATGCAAAGTAAATCAAATCGTTCTTCTTTTTACTTTGCACTGTAAAGGAATCAGAATCAAAGGTTCATCGCATGCATGATGTAGACTCTCACCTTCTGCTATGCCACTCAGATAGTGTTCGTGGCCGAGCTTCGATGCACCTTCCCTTAGTGCGATCATGCCAGCCTCAACGCATACAGCCTTGAGCTGCGCACCATTAAACTCATCCGTACTCCGTGCAAGCTCCTCGAAGTTGACATCATTCGAGAGCGACAGCTTACGCGAGTGTATTTCCAATATTCGCGCGCGAGCGGTTTCGTTGGGTAGAGGGAATTCAATCTTGCGATCAAGACGACCGGAACGGAGCAGGGCGGGGTCAAGAATGTCGATACGATTCGTTGCGGCGATGACCTAGGGAATGTATGAGCGACCACTCGCTACAAAGAAGGTAGACGGAATGCTGACCTTGATACGTTCATCACTGCTGAAGCCATCCAACTGATTGAGGAGCTCCAACATCGTTCTCTGAACTTCACGATCACCGCTCTTCTCAGAGTCGAATCGCTTCGTACCGATGGCGTCAAGTTCGTCAATGAAGATGATGGCTGGTGCTTTTTCCTTGGCCAGGGCGAAGGCGTCGCGAACGAGTTTAGCACCATCACCAATAAACATCTGTACAAGTGAGGGACCAGCGAGCTTGAGGTAACACGCGCTTGTCTGAGCCGCACATGCTCGAGCAAGTAGCGTTTTGCCAGTTCCTTCAAAGAATGTCAAGACGAGAGACGAGTTATCAATGGTAGGTGCGTACCAGGAGGGCCATACATCAAGCAACCTTTGGGCGGTCTTATACCGAGCGTCTTAAATTTGTCCGCTTGAGCCATTGGCAAAACGATGGCTTCTACCAGCTCTTCAATCTGCTTCTCCAGACCACCGATATCCGTATATGATTCTGTCGGCCGTTCGTCTACTTCCATGGCTTTCACACGAGAGTCGAATTCAGCGGGTAGCATATCCAGGACGAGGTACGAGTCTTTGTTCACGCCGACAAGGTCGCCAGGTTTGAGATCCTCTGCCGGGACGAGACCGATGAGGGGGAGGAAGACTGTTTGCCGTGTTGAAGTCTTGATGACCGCACACTTCCCCCTTCGCATAGAGTCCAGATCCTGGTTCGCACCGTCCTCTTCGACCTCAGGATCCACATCAAGAATCTAAAAGCCTTGTCAGAGAGTATCTGTTATATAGATAGAGGCATGCTCACCTCCACGACATTTCCTACGAGATATGGTAGAACCTTGTTCTGTTTGATTTTCTCGCCATTATCCCTTATCTTCTCCTGCATGACCTTTTGTTCGTGCTGAAGTCGCGTCCTTTCTGACCGCATAACCTAGTGTATTTGAGTATAACCCCAGTCATAGTTTCGAGAAAACCAACCTTGATATCATTATCAATCAACCTATTCCTCGTCATAATATCGTCGGTACTGAGAGACTTGATATCCTCAGGAATGTCATCCCAGGTCTCTTCTACAGGTGCTGGCGGCGCTTCCATGGGAGTGTCTTCGGTTGTCTGGGGAGATTCAGAGGGGACATCACTAGGTTTCTTCTCTGGGTTCGATGACGGTGGGTTTGCGGGAGGAGGTGCGGAGGACATGGTGGACGATGAGCAAGATGTGACCAATGTCAAGCGAACCGCGTTCTGGAATGACGCGTACTCGCCCCTATGTAAGGTTCCCACGGGGTGGGCATGGCAAATACCGTGAACTTCCGCCCGTTTATGGCTTGTAACAAACTTTTGCAGTGGTCCTCCCATGATTTCACGAACGGTGCTCAGTCGCGCCCTCCGAAGCGCTGCGCGCAGTCCAGTGAGCTCAGTGGAATTGGCATTAGGAGCACAAAACTAACTTGTAATACTTCTAGCGTTCCTTGCGAACATTTGCTACGGCGCACAACGTCTCGGGACCATTCACTGAGGTTTCGACACTGTCCAATGGTCTCACAGTCGCGACAGAAGCCCACCCGAATGCACAGACTGCCACGGTCGGTGTATGGATAGATGCTGGCTCGCGGGCGGAGACAGATGCCACCAATGGCACCGCTCACTTCTTGGAACACATGGCCTTCAAGGGAACTGGAAAGCGCACACAACACGGTCTAGAACTCGAGGTGGAAAACCTTGGTGCTCATCTCAACGCCTACACTTCTCGCGAGCAGACCGTCTACTACGCCAAAAGCTTCCGCAAGGATGTCCCGGCTTCCGTCGACATCATCAGCGACATCTTGCAAAACTCGAAACTGGAAAACTCTGCCATTGAGAGGGAGCGCGATGTCATTCTACGGGAGCAACAGGAAGTTGACAAGCAGTTGGAGGAGGTTGTGTTTGATCATCTTCACTCTGTCGCATTCCAAGGTGGGTTTCGTAAACCTCCTTACCTCCGCTATTAGCCGTTTATACTTTTTGAAAAAGGTCAACCTCTCGGTCGCACCATCTTGGGTCCCAAGAAAAACATCCTCTCGATCAAGAGGGATGATTTGGCCTCTTACATCAAGACCAACTACACTGCCGACCGCATGGTCCTCGTCGGTGCTGGTGGTGTTGACCACGCTGAATTGGTCAAGCTCGCCGAAAAGCATTTCTCCTCTCTCCCCGTCTCCCCCAACCCAATTCCTCTCGGTCGTCAGGCACACCCCAAGCCCACCTTCGTTGGATCGGAAGTCCGTGTCCGTGATGATGAAATGCCCACCGCTAACATTGCTATCGCTGTGGAAGGTGTCGGCTGGAGCTCACCCGACTACTTCCCCATGATGGTTATGCAAAGCATCATCGGTAACTGGGACCGTAGTCTCGGCGCTTCTCCCCTTCTCTCTTCTCGCCTCTCACACGTCATTTCCTCCAACAACCTCGCCAACTCCTTCATGTCCTTCTCCACCTCTTACTCCGACACCGGTCTCTGGGGTATCTACCTTGCCACAGAGAACGTTGTCAACCTCGACGAGGTCACGCACGCCACGCTGAAGGAGTGGACCAGACTGGCAATCGGACCAACCGCTGCTGAAGTCGAGAGGGCCAAGAGCCAACTCAAGGCTGGTCTCCTCCTTGGTCTTGACGGTACAACTGCCATTGCTGAGGACATTGGACGACAACTTGTGACTACTGGAAGACGGATGTCTCCTAAACAAATCGAGCTTGCTGTTGACGCTGTTACACCTGAAGAAATCAAGCGTGTTGCACAGAAGTACATCTGGGACAAAGACGTAAGCTGACTCTGCCATATCTTCCTCCTCTCATCTAACGACTTCTTGAATAGATTGCCATTGCCGCTGTTGGAAGCGTTGATGGTCTGTTAGATTACAACCGCATTCGTGCGGACATGTCGTCGATGCTGTATTAGATGTGATCTACCCTACTGTCCTTCTCTCGTGGTTTCCAGTAATAGCATAAAAAGTAGAAACTTCAATGACCTTAAGCTCGACGATCACCGGCACCCCGGGCCTTATTTGTCACAATGACCGCTCCGAGTCCCATAGTCACGCTCATTTTACGCCATCACGTGACTATAACACGAAATTTGAACCCCCTGAGGCTGTGACACGCCCCTTCTGGCAGGCAACCGCCATCTCCTCATCCGCGCCGTCAACGTCCACTGCGATGACCTCCGTTTCCTCCCTCACCCGTCAGATATCTGCACTAGATATCAATGGCAAGAAACCTTTGACATCCTCGTCCTCCACCATAAACCGGCCTACCCATGCGAAACATCCCAGTCAAGGCAATATCAACAAACTACTGACTAAATATGCGGCACCCAATCCCTTTTCCACGAATACTACGACGGCTACGACAACGACGAAGCAACCATCTTCCCTGCGACAACCTGCGGCCACGGCAGGTGGCTCGAATCATACCTCCCGTGACGCAGCGCCTAAAGATGCATTTGATATCGGGAGGTACGATGGTGGCCTCGAGATTGAGAACGAAAAGCGAGGAGAGAAGGTCTACGGAGAAGCGGCTGAACAATTGGCTCTCGATTCCAGTGTATCTCGGTATGTGATCTCCCAATCGAGCTTCGGGTACATCTATTGAGGCTCGGTCTTGTTAGGAAACACCCAACGAGAGAATGGAGCTTACACTCCTTCGACATGGGTCGCCCTCTCGGAAAGGGCAAATTCGGGCGTGTGTACATGGTCCGCACCAAAGCCGAACCAAAATACATCCTCGCCCTCAAAACCCTGTACAAATCCGAAATCATCCAGTCCCGTGTCGAGAAACAAATCCGCCGCGAAATCGAAATCCAACAAAACCTACGGCATCCTCATGTTCTACGACTTTATGGCTTCTTTCATGATGAGAAACGAATATTCTTGATGCTGGAGTTCGCAGGGAAGGGCGAGTTATACAAGCAGTTGAGCAAGTACGGGTGTTTCTCCGAGAGGAGAAGTTCGAGGTATATCGACCAGATGGCGGACGCACTTTCGTATCTTCACGGCAAGCATGTCATCCATCGTGATATCAAGCCGGAGAACCTCCTGCTCGGGATCAATGGGGAACTCAAGATTGGCGACTTTGGTTGGAGTGTGCATGCCCCGGGCAACCGACGCATGACCCTTTGTGGTACCTTGGATTATCTGCCGCCTGAGATGGTCGAAGGAAAGGAGCATTGCGAGAAGGTTGACTACTGGGCCCTCGGCGTACTCACATACGAGTTCATGATTGGAAACCCGCCCTTTGAAGATCGTGGCAGTGTCGCTAGTAAGTCCCCGCCCTTCCTCGCCCAGCTACCTGACACCCTAACTGACGCACCCATAGATACGTACCGCCGTATAGCCAAAGTTGACCTCAAATTCCCGTCGGCGATGTCGTTGGAGGCACGAGACTTGATAACCAAGGTTCGCTTGGTTGTTTCCTAGTCCAGTTCTGTAGCTGACTTCGACTTAGCTCCTCCGTTATGATCCACAACAGAGGCTTCCATTGAGCGAAGTCCTTTGCCATCCTTGGATTGTAAAGTATAGGCCAAAGGGCGTTGTTCGCGATGGCAGTATATGATCTCTATTCTATCAGCTTTCGTACAGTATTTGGTCATTTTCAATGATACCCTTTTGATTATCAGCCTTGACTTGCTGGTGATTCCTCGACTTGTCCTTTGAGAACAATGTTTCTCACTGAAACAGTGGCAACTTAACCGCTGGGTGCTATCTTGATTGAGTACTCGATACCATGGACCGTGGCTCAGCCTCGTGAGCGCTGACGACGAAGGACGAATTGCCCTCCTCTGTTCTGAATCTGAGAATGGATGCGTTCTCAAGGCCAGGAGCTTTTATAGGAGAAATGTGCACAAGCTCGTAGTCATTCCACCGGCCCGATTTCGGAGTCGCCTCTTTCTTAGCTACTTTGGTCAATGGCCACCATCCTAACGTCGCCAGATATTGGCGATTCCAAGGAAACTCCTTGTAAGATGTACGTCATTATATTAACTCCCCTATCAGCCAGCACACATCATCTTTCTAGATGTCGTAGGCAGTTTGCGAAATACACTTGCCCATCGTGTAACATGCCATACTGCTCGTTGACTTGCTTCCGATCTGAAGTGTGTCGTTTTTAACCGGTCCAGTGAGCTATAAGTTTTTGAAAGTGCTGTACCCTTTCCCCCAGGCTCATGGCGATTGCTCGGAAGGATTCTTCAAGAAAGAGTTAGAAACGCAGATTCGGTCAGAACCATCCAAGACGAATGAAGAGAGAAGGCAGATGATGGAAGTATTGAAACGCTTTGAGGAAGAGAGTCGTGAAGCAGATGAAGAGCTAGATGGGCTCAGCGATGACGACCAGAATGATGAAAGTAGTGCCCTGGCAAAGCAGTTGGCGGGCATGGATATAGGTAGGCCTTTTTGTCACCCTGAGTCTTTCGGCGGTTTACTTAACGCATCGAATAGATTCTGTCCACGAAGATGACTTATGGTCGATGCTCAGTCCTGCTCAGCAACAGAAGTTCATACGAGCGTTGCAAGATCCATCCAGCGAGTTGACTCGGCAACTGCTATCCAGTGAACGACTTGAGAAGGATATTCAGACACCTTGGTGGGATGCTGAAAAAGGAACTAAAATCCCTCCGAGTGCAATGTCCGTACCTTCGGGCATGGTTAAACCACAACTGCAAGGACCGCCTCTCGTTTACAACCTTGCTGCTCTTCTGTAGGTCCCCCATCTTTTGTCAAAGGCTACATTCTCTAGGCTTACAGTCCATGTTTTAGTATCGTATACGCGTATACAACGCGCTACTTCGCAGTGCGAACTTTATCATCTATGCCCCCTGAATCCCCCGAACGCTCAGATGCAAAGAAGTCAATATCACGTCTTGCCCCGTTCTTAAGAGATCGAACGGCGACGACGTTGTATCACAGCGTCGAAAATGCCGTGACAGATATTCATTCGCGAGTCGGTTCGGTGAGGACGAGCTTCTTGAATCCACGTTCTCAATACTAATCGGCTTATTTCAGGACAATGTTGCAAAGAAAGCCCTCGTCGTCGCATTGCAGGACGCAGCGAATCTCTTACGTCCTCAAAAAATGATCCTTATAGACGAGCCAGAGCCCTCTGTCCCGTCACTACCTGACTTCAATTACTCTCATCATCCGCACAAATCTGCAGTTCTCGCGTTCTCCGACATTCATGCATTGTTCTCTTCAGCAAAACTGAACGCGGCTGCGCAGAAGCTGGTATTCTACGCGGCCAAGGTTCTCTCACTCCCTTCACACGTTTTGTCAATGGTTTCGGAAGAGTTGGTTGGGTATGCCGAGCTGATCGATCGGGAAGATGAGAAGCCACGGCTTGTGGTGTCATGACGAAGCAAGAAACCCACGAGAAAAGTATTTTAAAAACTTGCAAAGGCCAATGTACTCACAGAAGTCTACTATCATTATTTCTCGCCCAGTGCAATGTATACTCACAACCACCCCTTATTCCATGGCCCTTTTACTAAGCCTAGGTGGGTCAGTCACTTCTCTGGTTTAATCGATGACATCAACTTTCACTAGGTCTTGAGAGACAAAGACCTGCCCGTGCAGATAGCCGAGAAGATGTATGGCGCGTTGCTCGCACGAAGGACTTCGTATGCGAATAAAATGCATATTTACTGCTTAGTCGCAAGTATGGTTCCCACTAGCGGAAGCCGTGCTAACACTCGCGATTCCAATCTAATAAATACGGACCACAGCTTCACCTACGACTCCCCAGCCTGAGTAAACGATGAAATATCTCCTTCCAGTCATCATCCTGCCCTTCTTCACTCTGGTTTCCAGTCAAGATACAGGTTTAGGCCAGGTTAGGGCGGCCTTCGCTAGTGCTAATGTACGTAGACGCTTTCACCAACTTTTAAATACTTCGACATTTATCGCCTTCTTATCACTAGATTCCCGAAGACCTCTCGATCACCTTCAACCCAAGTACGCTTCTCGAAGTCAGCCTCCCACAAGCGTCAGGCTCGCCCATAACTCTGCACGCAGGAGTACAACTGCCTCGCGATTGTAAGCCTGGCCCAGCACACGTTTATTCTCGTTCCTCATCTAGCTTTTCTCAGCTACCGCTGGCCCCCCGTCTTTCAGCCTCGTAGGCACCACTTCCCGTGGTCCTTTCGTCATTGCTGCAGTTGACCCGGATGCGCCGACGCCTCAAACACCTACAGCCTCACAAATCCGTCATTTCCTCGGAGGGAACTTCTTTAAAACAGGCCTTGGAAACGCCATCCTCAACACCACTGCGGCTGTCTCCGGCTTCCTTCAGCCAACCCCTCCTGCCGGTTCACCTGCGCATCGGTAAGTCGGGTCGTAGGCTTGCTAATGAAAATGCGAGTGGATTCTAACACCCCTTCATTTGCATTGTTTTCTGTTTCATCTAGTTACGTTTTCCTCGTGTTCAACCAACCTCCTGGATTCGACACCCAGACGATTGTCACCCCCTCAACCTCTATCAGCTTATTCAATATCAGCAGTTTTGCGGAACAAGTTGGTCTTGGTGCACCTATCGGAGGAACCTTCATGTTGGTTGCACCGAACGCGTAGGTTCGGTGATGCAGAATAGCACTTCAGGCTGCGATGAATATGATGACGTTGAATTGACGTGCCGTGATGTGATGTGATCCCATATTTCTTCAACCGGCGCATTGTCTTGTGTCTTTGCGTCTGTGTATACGTATACTTGGCTACTAATATTCTGGGTAACTGCGCCGTCGCAACCGCAGTACCTCTTGAGCGCGCCTCCCTGGCTTCCGAGTCGGACGACGAGCCAAGCGAAGCGTCGGTGCTGCAACGTTGTTGCAGTGACTCCCGACTCGGACCATGAATCTTCGAAACAAAGTGTCGTATAAATTGAACGTTCTTCTACGCTATGTTCTCCAACACCTTCAGCTCCCCGGTCATTTCCAAGATCAAAAGCAACCCATCAAATCATGAAGTTCGCAATTCCCTTTACTATCCTCCCTTTCCTCGCAGTCGTTTGGGCTCAAGACTCAAGTCTGAGGCAAGTCAAGCAAGCGTTTCAAGCCGCCAATGTACGCAATCCATCTTCGTTTTTTTATTCCATACGGCGTACTCATTTGCATTTGAATCTGCATCAGATCCCCAGGGACCTGTCGATCACTTTCAATCCTACCGTTTTCCTTGATGTTAGTCTGCCACAGCCTTCGGGCCCGGCCATCACTCTGCGCGCTGGAACGCAACTCCCTCGTGATGGTTCGTACCTGCCTATCCTATCTTGGGTACCCCATGAGCCCACAATTGACTACTTGCCTTGTGCCGTAGCTACAGCGGGTCCTCCCTCGTTTAGCCTCCGAGGTGTTTCCCCGCGTGGTCCTTTCGTCATCGCCATGGTCGATCCAGATGCACCAACACCTGCTGAACCTGTCTACGCTCAAATTCGGCATTTCCTAGGCGGAAACTTTGTCATTGACGGTAGAGAAAGATTCGCTGGACCGCATCAACTCTACAACTCGAGTGCTGCGATTACCGAATTTCGTCAGTCTAATCCACCTGCTGGCTCACCTGCTCATCGGTTAGTGTTGTCTAGTCAATTGTACTTGACAGCTATTGATCAAAGCCGCTGACTGGCCTTCCTTGATAGCTATGTCTATCTTGTATTCAAGCAGCCACCTGGATTCAATGAACAAGTTCTTGTGACTCCAGAGACGTCTATTGGTTTGTTCAATATCAGCGGGTTCGCTGAAGAGGCCGGATTGGGGAAAGCTATTGGTGGGACATACATCTTAGTCGCCCCAGATTTGTAAGCTTGCAGCTCATTGTAATCGAATCATCAATTTGTTGGAGACGTACTGTGCATTATCACGCATCTTCATCACTTTAAAATACAATTGTGTATGCGAATCTCTTCCGTTGTAGTAAGACGGCAACCTTGAACGCCCTCACCCCCAAAATCCTCTGGTCAAAGACCTGAATCGAGAGAACACCGCGAAGATCATTTAGACTTCGCACTCGCCAAAAGTGTAACAAGGCATATGGGAAAGTTGAGGGCCGCCATCCGCAAACATATCCCAACGAATCAAGCAGCCCCGCTCGAACAAAGCTGCTAATATATGTTCCAAAGAATCACCTGGTCCAGAGATCAACTTATCATCCGGGTCTGCACCTTTGGACCCAAGGCAAACAATAGCGTCACAATGCTTCGACATCTCGGCTAGAGCGGCAGGACGATCGATAGTCCGATCTTGGACGCCCGACCAGTAGTTGGTGTTTGTCACGATGTCCTCCTTCAAGACCTCTGAAAGATGCCCAGATACAAGGGGAAATGCACAGGGATGGGAAATGGTGAAGGGGGCAGGTATCGTTGGAGTTATGGCGGATTGCCGCGTGATCAGACTGGCATCATTGAAGAGCGTTTCGAGTGTGTATGGCTTGCCTTTCAAGACAAACAAGTTGGTAGCGAGCACCCCAAGGAGATCAAGTTCATCCGGTCTCCAAAGTAGCAGATGCTCTTCGACACTAGAACGAGGGCCCTCCACGATGACGAGGTGATGGGCATCGTCCTGACTCAACCGGAAGATAGAATCCGGAGGAATCAGACCGACAAAAACGGCAGCCAACAATTCCGTTACACCTTCGCCCCCAGCCATGTGGATATCGACACCAAGGTCAACTAAACAACGGGCAAGTGCAAGTTGGTTCCGTAATGCATGGTACTGGCGGATCCATTTGAAAAGAGCCACATCTTTGACTTTGGAGCGGAAGTAAGGGTGATTATTGGCGGTTTCGTCAGAGGTAGGGAGGCCAAACCATATTCCGATTTTGGGGGGTCGGGGCATCGGTGGAGGCATGTTCGGTTGATGCATGAAGTGGTGGAAAGCCGACATGAGCTCACTCCAGCCATTGACAGTGAATCCTCGGCGGCAGTCGAAGTGATCCCGACCAACTTGAGTAGTACGGCATATAGACTGTAAACCCTGAGTAGTATGGCGTTTATCGTGTAAGAATCGTGCATATTTCTCCGCGAGTACGACCAAGTCTTCGCGCGAAGCAGCACTTAAGAGAAAGACTTGGGGAAAGGGTGTGCTTGCCGGAAACAAGGCTGGCGGTTGCCCCACTCCTTGTAGAACGATACTGGCGAGCGTTCCAGAAAGACCAAACGAAGAAACGCAAGCTAAATTCGGAGCTTCGGGCGTCGACAAGAGGGGGGAGATATACGAAGGCGCAATAATATTCAGAGAGGAATCCAATGCATCAGTGAGCGTCCCAGGAATCGGTTGTGGCGGGAAGATGCCTTGTGATAGACATAACATGGCCTTCAGAACCCCTAAAAGGAGCAGCGGATTTCGGTGAGGGGGCAACTACAACTTGGAGCACATACATACCAACAAGCCCCGCGCACTCCTCAGTATGTCCAACTACTGCCTTCGCAGACCCCAGGAAGAGCGGTTTATCCCGACTTTCATCAAAAACATCAATGAGAGATTCAAGTTCGATGGCGTCGCCAATCTGCGTGCCAGTTCCATGTGCTAGAGAAAAAAAAAGAGGAAATTTTATAGGGATGAAAAGCAAATAAAAAAGCGAGAAGCACACCTTCTACGAAAGATATACTACTCGGTGCTTGCGATGCTCTCATCAGCGTTGCTCGCAGCAGCCGCTTCTGCGCTTCCGGATTCGGCGAATAAAAGCCACGGGAAGCACCATCTTGTCCGACTCCAGTAGCTTGGATGTTCGCGTAGGGGAGGACTCGGCTCTGGTCAGCCTTCTGCAGAACGACGGCGACAGCTCCTTCACTCGCAACAAACCCATCGGCCAAACTAGCGAACGGAATGCACCTCCCAGTGGGTGAGACAATCCCGTTGCTCGAACGAAATATCGCACTGCTAGGATGGAAATGTGTCGTTGCGGAAACAACGATCGCACCGTCGCAGTCCCCATTTTGAATCGCCAATCGCGCTGACGAACGTTGAACACATAGATGTAGAGGCAATGTATATCGACACTCACCCATATGTAATGCCACAGCACTACTAGAACATGCCGTCTTGATCTCAACAGCGGGGCCGGTGAGATCTAAGAAGTATGCAAGGCGTGCGCCGACAGCATCATCGGCAGAGCCATGAAGCCCAAGCGAGTACTCTTTTTCTCGGTTGAGTAGACAGTAATTTGTTGAGACCAACCAAACAACTGACCTTTGAGATCGTTTTCCTCATGACGTCTCTCCCTCCAACCACTATCATTAACACTCGAAAACACTCCCCAATTCGTACCCCTAAGAGACTTCGGAGCTATCCCCGCGTCCTCCAACGCTTCATACCCAAGCTGCAAGACAAGCCTAGCATTTGGGCTCATGGCTTGAACTTCCTTGGGCGGGATCTGGAAGAATCGGGCCAAAGCACCAACGTTATCAAAGGTAGCGTCATCGAGCCAGTACGACGGATACATCATGTTTTCTTGAGGGTGATCGGCAGGCCACCTGGAGTCTGGTCTCTTCTGAGGGCAATTCCTAACAAAGCACTCTGGACCTAAGAGGGCGGACCAAAAGGAATCCAAATTGTCGATACCACCTGTAAGGCGACATGCTGCGCCTGTGATAGAAATGACACCAGGACATGGTGTAGATGTATGCTGGGACGAGTGATTTCGGTGAGGAGTAGGCGCATGAGTGACAAGGAAGTGACATATGTCGTCCACAGTTTTAAGTCCATACAACCGAGCGGCGTTGAAAGGAACACCGTATTCATCCTGTAGGGCCTTTGCTAGCATTGTGGATGACAGAGAGTTTAGCGGCGTTTCTACTAGTTTGGTTTCATGGGAAAGGGAGCTCGATGGTAAGTCCAGGATACGGGACATGATCTCAATGACCTGAGATCGAATATCCGCGACTCGCGTGCTGTCAGGTAGGCGAGTTGTAGGCAAGGGTAGGTCATCGTGGGCATCAAACAGCCTGCGAAGGTCCATATCGGGTGGAGCCTCAGCAAGCAACTTGTTGAGCATCTTACGATTGACACGCCCTTTGGTAGTTGTCGGTATCGCCTTCGCGAAGATAATGTTGTCATTCCGTATCCTTTTATCAAACGGGAGCTGCGTGTTGATCTGTAGGACAGAGGATATGAGTTCGTCTCGTGTGATGCGAGATGAATGATTCATCTCGATCAAAGCGAGGAGAGTATCGGCGGACTTGTTCGCTATAATGGCCGAACGGAGGATTCCAGGTATGGAATTGAGGATCCCTTCGAGTGCAGGGGCGTCTAGCTTCAAGCCCGAGGATAAAACAACGATGTCATCAATGCGACCAACGTATGTGAGTCCTAAAACAAGTAGTAAAGTTGGCTTTAGTCGGGGCGTGATGATCAAGGGGGTACGTCGCTACCTGACAAGGTGGGCGCCGTTGGGGAATATGACGGTATTGATTGGCGTGTCAAGTAACTGGGGACACAATGATCCGGACGATGACTGTATATGTCGCCTGTGAAGTACGTGGTAACGCGCGTTCCATGATCGAACATGAATGAAGGAGTCTCCCGTGTGTCATAACCAGTCGGAAGAAACTACAAAGCAGACAGAGAAAGTGAGTGACGTCGATTTGTATGATACGAAACGGTAAACCGGCTGACCTCGCCACGTATAACCAGTTCACCGTGATGATCAGATTCATTTTCTTTCACCAACAACCCGTTCAGTCCTGGAATGACCTGTAGCCCATTGAGCCTTTGTTCTGGATCCCAGGCGCGACGAATGCATATCGTGCCGGCCATTTCGGTTGCACCAGAGCAATCAAAGAGTCTGACACCAGCGGATGTAGCCCAACGAAAGAGGCTCGGTGACGTGGGAGCGCCTCCCACACCAAGGGAATGGAGGCGCTTCAATAATGGGAGTTGCTCTTGTGTGCAGATAGACGAAATGTCGGCGAAGACGATTGGTATCATGGTCATTGAAGTGATGTTAGTGTAATAGGCAAGAGCCTCGAGCAAGGCAGAGGCGATGGGCGACGAGGCAGACTTGGGAGGGGTGAGAACGCGATCGAAAAAAACATAAGATCCTGCAGAACGCAGGACGATGGAACTAGGTTGTGGTTCTCAGTGGGGCGTCCATGACAAGGATGACATAGATGACACCCACCAAAATGTGATGCAAAACTCAAAGCAGTGGGACAATGGCAGCCAGCCAAGGTGTTTCTTGGGGATCTCGGTATAGGCGTGACCTCCCAACATGGACATGGCCCGCTCTGATGATTGGAAGAGTACTTGATGTGTATATGAGACCGACTTGAGAGTAGACCAATCGACAGCCGAACTCGTGAATAGAGTGACAGCAACGGATTGAGGATCTGAATGCATGTCACAGACTACATCAGCATTGTCATAGTTGGCATCTTGTAGCCATCGGAGTAATGGCGGAATAAAGGGAGAGACACGATCGGTCTGGCTGACATATTCAGACGGGATGAGGGACACAATGTCCATGATGCAGGTTGTATAGTGAGCGAGACTTGGCTCCGCAACCAGAGCGTCATGGAGAGGCTGAAGGAGACCGGGCGCTACGAGGATAATGGCAGGATCGACAATGCCTATCATGCCGGACCACAGGTGGGGCTCTGCGGTAGAGCTGAGGGGGCATACGGAGAAGCCCAAATGCCATGTAGCAAGGACGCTAAGGACGAACAAGGAGCTATTCGGCGCGAGAATGACGACTTTGTGGTTGACTACGCGCGTGGGCTGGCGGAATGCCTGCAGCTGGGGCACGATGAGTTGTGTGACGACTGTGGCCGCCTGCTGGTAGGTGAGGACGGCATGGGTATCTTCGAGGAGAAAGTGGGTGCGAGGAGAGGCCTTTGCATGCTCCTGGAAAACTTGTGTGAGAGAAGACATATGGAGGGGGCGACAAGCGAGAGGAAATGATGGATGGCGGGTTTTGAGCAAGTCCCACCAAAATGCGTTGTTGACGCACTTGGAACCATCAATAGTGATGCAGATGGCAGATGCATCTGCTCCTTTCGACGGTGTGAACCGGAAAAATGGGAGTCCTACATGACCGTTAGGATATATAAGTAAAGCAGGTGAAGGAGGTAAGGACACATACCTCCTTCACAGACATGGCCAGCAACTCGAGTATGGAGTTGCCCAATCCCACCACGCCTCTGGCGTTTTTACCGCCGACGCTGGCAAGTCAGTTTGAGGTGTCCCGATACCTCCTGGTTGCGACATGTGGCGTGAGTCTCTTGGAGACAATGTAATGACTCGGTGTAGGTGGTCTAACTCGGTGTTTTCAGATGTTTGCATGGGATGTCCTGACCAACCTGAGGAACGACTACAAGCTGCTTACCAAGTATCCGCTTCGGCCACCCACCGTCGTCTATTTCCTCTCGAGGATCGCAGCCTTCGCGTACATCATCACCGGCACCGTCTTCACCATCGGCGCCGTCGGAGACTGCCAGAAGCTCCAGGTTGCCATTGGCAGCTGCTTTGCTGCCGCCGTCCCTTTGACCTCTCTCCTCTTCTTTTTCCGTGTCCGTGCCATTTTCAATGGGAACCCCCCTGTCGTCGCCCTGTTCTCCATCCTGTGGCTCGCCACCGTTGCGGGCTCCATCACCGTCCCCTTCGCCATCAACGGCACCCACATCGGCCCTACCGACCACTGCATCAACAGCGGCGTAAAGCCATTCAGCTCAGCCGGCATCATCATCTCCACCGTCAACGACACTCTCGTCTTCATATTCATCTCATGGCGCCTCCTCGAGACCACCACCTTCGACGAGACGTGGAAAGGACGCATCCGCTCCTTCTTCCAAGGAAAAGGCCTTCCTGCCTTTTCCCAGTCCCTCTTGCAGAGTGGCCAAGAATACTACCTGTGCGTAAACCAAATATCTCAGATAACGCATCAACATCATCATCAACTGATACGTGGAAACTTTACTCAACTTACAGCATCACTGTCGGTGGCAATATCCTTACTATGGGCATGATTTTGGCTCCAGCTTCCCTTCCCCCGGTTTTCCACGCCATGTTCACCGTCCCTAACATCGCAATCGGCAACTCCATGGCGTGTCGTGTCTATCGCGACATCAGATTCGGGAGAATCAGTTCCACAAGCACTTTCCCTTCCACCAACCGCACTACTCTCCCAACATTCATGGCTCGTCCTGGGAAACGCGCCAAACCCAGCAACTTGGAAAGTGACCCCACTCTCACCGAACTCAGCACCACACACGAGATCGAGAAGAATGCGGGCGTTCATGTCTCCAAGTCCGTGCGTACCGATGGGGATATCCCGATGACGGTCATTTTTGCCCCTCAGACCGCCAGCGATATCGAGAGGCGTGATCTCCAGTCTTAAACTATCTCCGAAGAGAACCAATCTCATCAACGATCTCGTGAATCTGTTTTCGGTGCTTTATGAAGGTTATTTATATGTTCTCGTGGAAATCTGTACATACATGTACAACTCTATAGGTGTTCTGACCTTGTGTCCTCCTCGCTGTTTATTCAATTTTTATGCAATAGTATGATGATGATATCTGTGTAACCCTCGCCTCCCACCTTGGTCGCGCCAATGTGACGACCCATCTTGACAAAATAATGACCGCGGGTGACACGGAAATATGTCCAAGCTGGGAGATCTACGAACGACCTTGGGAACTACTATCGTTTGATCATGATTCATGAATGCGTACTGCGAACACTGTTTGAAAATATCAAAACGGTTCTCCCAGCACCATGGGGCCCGAGCGGCGTAACACTCAGAGAAGTGTAGATCCAACTCTCATGATGCCTACACTATAGATTTTCTGATGAAGAATACAAACGAACATACGATCAAACGTCCGACATCATCGAGGAAGTCGTTCATGCCGCATGGGCGGTCCCGGCCAATTTCAATTTGGCCCTCGTTCAGTTCACACCTCTTCCCATGCCACACCTTCTCCGAAACCTTGCTTGAAGTCTGCATCAAACCGAAGACATAGAATATGTCCCGAACCACTCCAGCGGATCTTACCTGATCACGGATGTTGAATTGCCCTCAACACTTACACACCGAAGAAACGATATAACGGTGTCGCCCACGCCGCCCACGCTGTCACCACTCGTATGTATTTGAAAACAGTTCGCTTAAATTTGGGTTTATAAATAACTCATGAGTAGGCCTACTACTATCATCCTATGGTAGTAAGCTATCTCCAAGCGGATTGCTGAACAGTGGACATGCGCTCCTCCTCCAAGTTCCCATCCACAAAGACTCTTCGATTGACCTCTCCATCAGATACACACAACAAACCTGTCCGCGATAACGCACACCACACGATTGAATCCGGTCACCAAACGACCAAACGATTAATTGCTCTGTCTCATGATGCATATCCTGATCGCGTTCGTGATAGCCATCCAAACCAAACCTTCTTTCTCCCAACTCCCCCCACACATTCCAATGTGCCTTCGATTCATTTCCCTTTCATATCTTGTCTCCCTCCGAATGTACGTTCAGAATCTTCTAGTGGGTGTACTATCATCATGATACTTAGTTCGAAACCATCACTCCAAAATGCCCAGGCCGTTCCCCGATTCTGCGATAGCCACTCCGAATATCTCACCATGACATTCGACCACACGTTGTGTGTCACAGGTAGGCTGCTCAAAAGCTGTCGCGCCTTGTTGCTAAACGAGATAATGCTCAACGTGCTTCCAATGGCATCTTCCAGACGTTGAACGCACTCCGATCAAAAGCGGTAGTAGGGGCCTGCGTAGTCTGGGTGAAACTACGTCCTATGTTACTTGCAAAATACACAACGCACCCCACGCTTGAGTACTTGAGTTCCGATCTCAGCCTTTCTTTGAAAGGAAATTAAATGACCGTTGCATCGGTTTGTATACGCTCTTGACCTCTGGTATTTGTTTTCAGGTCTACTTCATGTCTCACGATCGTAGTGACTTAACCGAAGAGCACATCATCTCCATCTATGTGTGTGCATGTGTGCGGGTTCGCCCCTTAACATTTTTTCTGTCGACACTGGGAACATTTTGAAAGAACTGGAGCGAAGCATGCTTCCTCGCATGTACACACGGAGCATCATCGGGCAGGGGGATTGAAAGATTTTTCTCAAAGTACTTCAGCAATAACGCCACCCGAACTTCTAAGCGTCGGTTATCATAATCTACAGCTTCGAACCTGATGGTGATGAAGAAGGTTGAGTGATAAAGTTTTGTCTCTCAGGCCCAGTCAGGAAAGGTCGCTATGTCTTGCTTCATGATGACCATCACTTTGACTCCCACAGCTCCACGCCGCAGGTCGGAACAACAACGATTGAAATGGGGTGCATCTTTCGCCCGCGCCGTTGCTTGTTGATCGCTTTGTTGCCTGGTGCTGTTATCACGGCGAGGACTCTCAAACCCCGAGCTATTGGTCTCCGTATGAGGGCTCTTCCAGAAGGAACGATAATGCTATGGGAGAAGCGTTTGTCATTGAGGAAGGAACGAGTCATACATGATGTACTCCATTGCGAACAAGCTATTATCACACAAACAACATCAGAGCAAAACTACTCTAAACGATTAAGCAGAGAGGACCTTGGAAAAGTAGCGTTGTGCTCCTTCAGCACTCTTAGCAATGGCTCCAATGAAAGAATCAGGTCGAATAATGACAATGAGGGCATCATCATCACCGATCATGAACGATCGACGAGCCTGACCATCGCGATCAACAAGCGACTCAAGGTTTGCAGCTTTCGTGGTGCCCGGATTGACAACAACGAACGTCTGCACAACCGACGAAGGAACTTTGGATAGTGCCGCCGAGACACCCAAATCACTAGCACCGTCGTTCGAAAAGACGAGAATAGTGTGGGCCTTGGGTGTCAGCAGCTTCAGCAGGCTAGTCTCGGCGCCGTGTCTGAGTAAACCAGGAGCTTCTGGCGTTCGATCTCCGGCACATAACGAACCACGACCTTCGTAGCCGGAGTATGCATGGGCGAGAACATCCTCCGCATCTTTGGGCGCCTCGTCGCGCTCTTCAACAACAATGCTGCTGAATCGGTAATTGACCCCATACATCTCCAACGCACTGTTACGCCATCGGAGCCAGCCAGTCTTCTTGTTGTCGTCGTTCTGGGATTCTACTTCGGAGGGTTGATCCGTAGTCTTCTCCTGCGCCACGGTGTGCGTGTAAAGCTTTGCGGTTGCATGAAGCATCTGGGTGATAACAGGCAATCGCTCCTCGTGATACGTCGTCAATAGCGATGGCGCAGCGAACCCTTTGAGAACCAGGGCCAGCTTCCAGGCAAGGTTAGACTATACAAAAATCGTTCTTAACCCATGTTCATGTAATGTGAGATAAGTGCCACTCACTGCATCTTGGACGCTACAGTTCATGCCCTGACCGCCGGTGGGGGAATGGACGTGAGCAGAGTCTACGAGAGAAATCGGAATTAGTCCATGTTTCAAGTAATAAACATGGGAATATCCACCTCCAACAACGAAGGCACGACCTTCCTGGAACCTGTTCACCATTCGCATATTTGGTCTGTGAAAGAACATAAGAGCAAGCCGACATGAGGAAGACGCAGACGCACCTGAAATAGGACAGCCAAGTCCATTCTCCGAATTCGAGGTCAGTGCGGCCAGTCTCTTTTTGAATGAACGCGACAGCCTTGGCTGGGTCATCAAGCTCGAGGGGGTCGAAATTCAACCCTGTCACCCCGACACCGAATCTATCTCCAGTGGGAGAGAGGGGACGCGCCATAATGCTGAAGCAAGAATGGCGGGTCGGTGAGAGGGTCAGAACGAAACGACAATGACGTACGTAAAATGGCCGGGCTTTCCCCAGATGTGCCAGAACTGTCGGGCGTGTAATGAGCATGACGCAGCAAGATCGGCTGTAGACAAGACATACATCGCTACCAAGTCCTTTTATCTGAACGTCGCCCCATACCATACCATCTGTATCACGCGTCTCGCCTTGGAACGACAGTCCTAAGAGCTTACGGGCAGCACCTACGACAAAGTCCCCATCAGCATCATGGCACCACGCAAGCGTCATAGCAGACACAACCTTTAGCTCCGTCAGACCCAATCAAGTACTTGACCGTAATTTTCTCCACTTGATCTGTTTGATTTCCGTCTTTGAACGTCGCAATTGTTGCTTCAACGGCATCTTCAGTCTGGTTGATGGCTATAAGACCTCTGCTAAGCTCGACGGAGACACGATGCTTGGCTAGATGTTGACGAAGAACATTTTCTAGCAAGTCTTGACTGACGCAAGTTCCGTTTGCCTTGCGTTCATTAGAGCTTGACGATACATTGACGTAAGGACAACTCACAAAGGGTCGGTCAGGCCAGATTTCACCCTTCTCGTACAAGTCCCATGTCTTGACAGGAACGGTTCCCCCAGGTAGCTTATACGCACGCATAGTGGGAATAGGCGTCGCGATCTTCTGGACATCGTCACAAACACCTAGGGTCTCGAACAATTCGAGTGTTCGGGGCTGCGGATTGAAGTGAGGAGAGGATAAAAGAGATGCAGATAAATTCGTTTACCTGGACGCCGAATCCTCGGGAACCAACATGGTAAGAGTCTGCTTTGTCGATTATGCGGACGGGGATGCCACTCTGGGCCAACGAAAGGGCGGAAACAAGACCAGCAGGGCCGGCGCCAACCTAGCGCGACTTTAGGGGCTAGGCTACCTCGGGGACAGAACGAGGGCACTTACAATAAGCACAGCAGGCGAAGACATGAGTATACAATAGGTGCTTTCTGTGGATTTAACTCTGGGTGGGGAGTTTCACGTTGCGAAACCAAGGCTTAAGTATTATAAGGACGCGAATCAAAGTCAAACAAGGGCACTGTTGGGCCACTGTGTGAGGGAATTCTTTGATGAATGATTCGATATATCAGTGGATCATGATACATGTGTTGGTAGTTATAAATCTCTCTTCCTGGAAGCCTCAATAATCTGACCCAGCGATGCGTCCGATACGTAGGCAGAGAGCGACATCTTGACTCCTGTTTTTCCTTCGTAGTACTCAGAGAAGCGTATGAAATCCATCGATTGCAAACCCATGTTATGAAGTGAGCGGCCTAGAAGATCATTTGAAGGTGGGTACCCAAACAGCTCCGAAAGCAGCTCTAGTGCTGCTTCGCACAATGCATCCACTCCATCCGGTATTGGAATGGGTCCATCGGTCATCTGCTGCTCCTGCAGTCTTACCGCTTTCAAAGACATGGTGCTCGGATAATCAGCCTTCCCAAGTGACTGCGATAGCACCCTACCCGGGTCCATAACATGAAGTTGATAATCGGACCCGTATCGGCTGATGATCTTCGTAAGTGTTTGCCCAGGCCCTACATCAACGAACGTCGCCTGGGGAAACTCACGATGAGCGTGAGTCAGAGCCCCGAAGAAGTCAATGCCGCCCTTGAAATGACGAAGCCAGTAAGGAGCCCTCAGCAGACTCCCAGGGATGACAGTCGATGTGACTCCGGAGATAAACTCTATCTTGCCATCCATCGGCGTGTAACTGGGAAAACGAAACGCACGAGAAGGTCCATCCATTGCTGCCGAATGAAAAGGTATGTGACCCGCGGACATCAGAAACTTGATCTGATGGCGCAGAAACGCCTCCTGCGCAGACGCAATTTCCGATACACTCCCAGACACGACGACATGTGTGGGTCCGGCGTGGATACCAACGGACGGAGGGTTTTCCAGCGTGGAAAGGACTCGCCGCACATCAGAAATGCTGCAGAATACGTTCATCATCTGACCCCGCACGTCCGCATCGACGATCGCAATCGCACGATGTACAAGGAGGCCAACGGCTTGGGTTTCGGTGAGAGCTCCAGCCGTGATCGCAGCTGCGTACTCGCCCAAGCAGTAACCCACAACTGCAGCGGGTCGACAGCCAGCGGCGATCAATTCCTGGACAATGGATAATTGATTGCCGACCACATGCAATTGCTGTTCCAGAGGGGATCTGTGGGAGTGACGTAAATCAGAATGATAGCAATAACGAAGCAAGACGCATTCATACCCAGGGAACAAGACTCTACCATTCTCAACTCCACTATCACCATCAAGAAGCTTTGAAGCTGTAGACAGCAGTCGACGAACGGTAGCGGTATGATGACTGTCTCCGTTGATCTTGGTGAGCGTCCAGGGGCCAAAGAGAAAGACAAAAATATCGTCCCCCACTTGTTGATGTGGCACCCGTGAAGCATTCTTCAGCGCTGCAGTGACTATAAGCTCCACTAAACGGGCATCAATTGGCGGACAGCTCGCCAGCGACGGGGAAATCGTAAGCGAAGAATTCACACAGAGAGACGAGTACCGTTCTGGCATGCTCTTCGCTTCCAGTGAGCTGATGAGGTAGGGAAGCAAGCGCGAAACAGGAGTCGAAGGGCTCTGCTTGATTGCACGAACATATTCTTCAAGTGAAACAAGACGCAGGGTGTCCACGCCCATGCCTGCAGCTGCGGCCATCGTGTGAGCAACCTCTGGCCATGACGCAATGTTCGGATTGGCGAGGTGGATGAATTGAGGGTCAACCATGCACTCTGAAGTGATGGTTTCATGCAGCGCGCCCGCACACACATTCGAAGGAATCCATGACACCGGGGGAAACACCATCGGGAGCACTTTGAGTGCGGGCAAAGATGCAATCATCATGGGCATCATCTCATTCAGAGACCAATCACCGGTGTGGGTATCGCCACATATTTGCCCTACGCGTATGATGGAGAGATGGAAGGCCTGCGGACAGGATTTGTGTATCAGGAGCAGCGCATGCTCAGCAATCCATTTGGAGATGGCATATCCCTATAAGAGCCGAATGAGCTATTTATACACACCTAAATTTAAGCGAACCATTTCAAATACATACCTGTGCCAAAGAAGTTGACAGCGTGGGTGGTATCGCTCGTTCGGGAACGAGGTCTTCAGGATAATTGAATGTACTTGCGTAAGACCCGATGAAATGGTATCGAACATATTTCTTCGATTTGATGCAGAGTTCAGCGAGGTTTCGGCTGACTCGCAACATGGGGTAAAATTCAACCAAGGGAAGATTGAAGTTCACCGTCCATGCTGCATGAACGACCTCCTCGATGTCGTCGGATATCCGATTGTATTCTTCATCAGAAAGTCCTAGATGATGGCTAGATATGTCTCGGGTGTTCATCAGCACCAGGGAGCCTCTACTCAGAGCCTCTCCCAGGCAGCCCGCATCTAACTGATGTCGTTTGAATGCTTGCTGGAGACGAGTCCGCGCATCGCCTCGGACAACGCAGTAAACCGTATTTCTCTTGTTTTGGAGGAGAATCGCCAAAAGCATGCTCCCAAGCATCCCGTTCGCACCAGTAAGCAAGAAACATGTCGGAGGCGAGTCACGAGGGGGCTTCAGAGCTGGGGCACTAAGCACTGGCGCACCATATTCTGCAACTAGTTTCTCGAAGGCATTCTGATCCAGCTTGTTGGCGCCATGAGGGGCTTCTGCAATTTGAGGTTTCGATGGTGGGGATGGCGTAGGCCAAAGTGTTTTCCTTTCAAAAGGCGAGAATGGGAAGGAACGTAAGGAGGAGATGTCGACGTCGGCCTTGAAGTAGATTGCCCCGAAGTTGAGAGAATGCCCGAGCTCGTAAAGTGTTCGAGCCGCCTGAAGCACTTGACGGCCTTTAAGTAGCCCATCCAACGCCACCGAATTCAGGGCACTGGTTGTCAACGTGTGCGGAGATAGATTATCCAAGTTCAGTAAATCCAGGGTTGTGTCGTCGCCCGGGACTGTCTCAATAGTCAAGCCCCCTTCAATTGAGTTACGGAGATCAGATATGTCGCGGACGATAAAAGCGCGTCGATGAGGATAATGGTCACGGCAAAGGCCCAATATGGTTGCCAGCTGCAAGGAGCTACAATCCCTCTCGACCGCCCATGAGCATACTTCCGCTATGTATCCTGGAAGAGCCGACAGAGACTTGGCAGAGAATGTCAAGAGAACATGGGAAGGCTTTAGTTGGAGCAGATTGTTTTCTCGATGGACTTTGGTCGGAGCGGCTTCGACGATCAAGGAGGATACAGATCCAGTGAAGCCAAAAGCGTTGACTTGGGCGATGAGCTTGTCACTTTCTAGAGAGCAAGCCTGGGTTGGTATGACCACAGGGCCGGAGAGAAACTCGGAGTGAGGTATCACTCCGTGTGGGGGTACCTCCCTTCGCTGGAAGCAAGCGAGGACCTTTAATAAACCTTTGAAGCCTTGTTGAGAAGGTGATAGAATCTAATGCAAGCTCGATAGTGCTCACCAACTAAGGCTGCTGCACCATGGGTGTGTCCGAAAACGGTTTTGGACGAAGAGAGAATCAAGGGCGTTTTACGAGCAGGCCCGTAGATAGACCTAATGCCTTCGGCCTCAATGGCATCACCAACAGGTGTACCAGTACCGTGCGCTGCGTAGATGAGCAGAGGGAATCAAGAAAAATGGTTTTCATTACCTTCCACAAGGACAACGTCTTCGGTCTCTATCCCGGCCTTGAGTAATGCTTGTTTCGCAACTTGAATTTGCATATTCAAGTTGGGAGTTATCAGACTCCTTGTTCCGCCGTTATGACCTAGCGCGGTAGCGCGTATGATACCATGAACGAAATCGCCTGCTGCTTTGGCTGCGCTAAGCTTTTTCATTACGAGGAACACTGCACCTTCCTAAATGAGCATCAACAGGAATGAGGTGAGGTACTCGCGTAATGAATGGGATAACGCACAGCAGGTGAATACCCATCCGCGTCCGGGGAGAAGGCAGATGAACGTCCGGAAACGGACGCGACTCTGGTAGCAGCAGCCCAACTGAGGGCGGCGGGGGTAAAGTGGGTCGCAATGGCGCCGACAATGGCTACATCAGCACCCCCATAGCGCAGAGCATGAAGACCTAAGAGGAGAGTTTAGATAGATATCTTGTATAGTATTGCCTTGTTTTACCTGCATCAATGGCGAAGGAACCACTCGCGCAGGCGTTCGACACAGTATTGGAGACACCTGTGAAATCATAAAAATGGGAGATGTGTCCTGCGACACCGCTGGGGTCGCTAGATGAGGCCCAGTTGTGATCAAAGGCAGATGAGCCATTATCTTTCCAGCGCTTCATATCCCAGCCATCTTCGGTTCCGACGCCGACGATAACTGCGACAGGTTTACCCCGCAGCGACGACGGGGGAATTCCTGCATGTTCAAGTGCTTCCTGGGTCAACTCCAGACCGAGGCGGATATTAGGCCGAAGCGTTTTCGCCTCTGAATCGGATATGCCAAAGAATGAGGCATCAAAGAGCTCAATGCCTTCTGGGCCGAGCCACTGTCCTCGGAGCTGCGCTGGTTTGTGGGGATGGGTAAAGAAAGAGGAGAACTCTCTTGATGCTGGAGGCGGAAGGCTCGAAGCTCGGTGAGAATGCTGGTTGAGGACCTGCCAGAGGGAGTCTGGGCGGAGGACACTGCCAGGAAGACGACAAGAGGCGCCGACAACGCACACGGGGTCACTGAGAAGCTGAGGCTCGGACTCGGACATGACTGTGACGGGCGGACGATGAGTCCATATCGCAGACGGAGTGCGCTTTTTTCAATTTGCGCGTTATTCGACGAGAACATGGGGTGGTGGAGATCTGGGATCTTGGGTTGTGTGTGATCGAGATGTGTGACGGTGCGTGACAGAGATGCGAAGTCGAGGTTGATCGTTTCCCACTCGCCTGGCTACTTTACCGTTTCCTCTGGCTGGCAATGGACACCCCCTCTTCTGTCCCCCACCGTACTCATGTCTTCGGAAAAAGTCACTGCAAGCGAAAGCGACAAGGACATCAGACCTCCGAGCTCTGGTCTTGATGCGCTCGCCTCAGAGTCCACTCTGCTCAAATCATTGCTCATGGTCATCTTCTGCTTCGCTCAGTTCCTTGATGCCTTCAACAACTCCTCCTTCTTTGCTGCCATTCCTCCCATTGCCTCGGACCTCAACATTACAAACGGGAACTCTGTATGGCTCATCAGTGCCTATCAACTCACCTTTGCTGCCTTTCTCCTCACTGTATGTATATGTCCGTCCCCCGACTCGATCTACCCTGATCAGACTTGTGCATATCGTCTACTACAGAGTGGTCGCCTGAGTGACTTGTTCAACCCTAGTCAGTCCCACCGTAGCCCTTGCCGCAGACACCTAAACTCCCACTATTCTAGAGTATATATTCGTCCTTGGGATGCTCCTCATGTCCTTCTGTGCCCTGGGTGCCGGTTTCATTCGGACCCAGATACCTCTGATATTACTCAGAGCCTTCATGGGCTTGGGTATGTATATCGACAAGTCTACGTCGAGAGAGAGCATTGCCATTGACTGTGCTCGCGTAGGCGCCGCATTAAACATCCCCTCGGCCATGGCTCTGATCATCCGCATGTTTCCAAACCCTGAGCCCCAGTCTCGGGCGATGGCAGCGTTCGCTGGAGCGGCTGCAATAGGGAACGGTCAGTCGTTCGTTTCACTGGTTCACATTCTGTTGTTGAACCCGCGCCTCTCCAGTTCTAGGATTGATCATTGGTGCTGCGTTGACGTCGTTTGCCTCATGGCATTGGGTGCTTTACTTCACGACCATCCTGAGCTTTGTCTTGGGAATCTCGGCCTTCGTGTTGCTTTTACCATTCTCAACTACCAGAGAGCAGACGTATTTCAAACGTTTGGATCTTATTGGAGTCTTTACGCTTACCGGTGAAGTAACTGCTCTTCGGGCTTCCTGTTACATCACTCACTCAGTTGTACAGCTTCTCTCATTCTATTTGTATTCGCCGTAACCTCGGGCTCCGTGGATGGATGGGCTCACGCAAAGGTTATCGTTCCACTCATTCTTTCGGTCTTACTCGCCGCCCTATTCTTTGTCTGGGAATATCGACTCCCCGAAGAACTTGCTGCGGTGTATGGCGCTCTGTTTCTGTGTCAAGCCTGGTCCACTAACAACCTATAAACACAACAGTCCTCCAATGCTCTGGAAGTATGAGAATATTCCCATTCTCACCGCAGTGGCTCTACAACCATTCATGTGGTGGGCTTCCGTCCAGCTCTTGTTCTCGTGGTACTACCAAGAGGTCTTTGGCTGGTCAACCATAAGTGTAGCCGTGCGCTTGTAAGTTGACGGGCTTCATTCTCAATGAAGCATCTCCTCATGGGCATATGTTCTATAGCTTACCCATGGGTCTCCTTTCATTCCCGATCATGGGCGTTGCCTCGGTATTACAACAGAAGCTTCCTCTGAAATGGGTCATCTTGCTTGGAGAGGTGCTCGTTCTTGCAGGGACCATTTTGTTCCCTTTCGCAGATACTCAAGCCCATTTCTGGCGTTTTGCCTTCCCCGGTTTCTTCATCGGAACCGCTGGGATGACGATTGTTTTCGCTACCACCAAGTGAGTGTGCTTATATTATTCAGACCCTTCTCTCGTATCTAACAAGTGTACTGTGTAGCATCGCCATCTTTGCAGCGACGCCGCCCCACATCGCTGGTGTGGTTGGCGCGATATTCACGTGTGCTTTGCAACTGGGCTCCGCTGCCGGAGCAGCTGTCATCACTTCAATCCAAACAAGCGTTGAAGTCAACCATGGTGGCCCAACGAGCTTCAGTGGGAGAGCGGCTGGTTTCTGGTTCCTATTCGCTTTCGACGCCACCCTTGCGTTATGTGTCCTAATTTTCATGAGAAACACCGTCCCCCCTGTCAAGAAGTCTCCCAACAGTGATGGTACGGCCGATTGATTCGCTTGCGCGCTCGTATGGTGGTATTCCATGATTGTTCGTTATTTGCGTCGTACTTTTTTGTTGGTATACCATGTGCTTGATGAATTATGTTTTGCTTCTCTTGATGTGAAGTGGGTCCTAGGGAAACCCACTCCAGCAATATCATCTCACTTGAAGTCACTGAGATCGCTAACAGTAAATCCGGTTCCACCATGAACGGATGCTTGGACGTGTGTGTGTGATTTGATCATGATCAGAGGTATTCCAGATTGCATCGTGAACGTTCTCAGTCCTGAGAGCATGAGGGTGGTAGGTCCGATACCACGTCTGATTCATCCTTCTGATTTCCGATTCTGATAACACACCTCCTGGTTCAGGACGCAAAGTAGATCGACTCTTAGATCCAAAACCTGCCTATCTATATGGGAAATCATCAATTTTGGGCATATTTAATGGAGGCTACAATGCGATTGTAAGCTGTAAGACTTCATCAAGTTGAAGAAGCTCAACAATGGCGACACCCTCGATTGTGAGTACACTACATTTTTGTCGCGGGGTAAGGATCTAAGCACCTTTTCCTCTAGCCTCAGCACGCCACCGTCCTGGTCATTGGAGGCGGACCCGCAGGAAGCTATGCATCTACGCTCCTTGCAAGAGAAGGTATAGACGTAGTTCTCCTTGAAGCTGTAAAGCACCCTAGGTATGCTCCACAAAGTCAAGTTCTCACAGACGTCATTTGACCTTTGGTTCGTAGAGAGCATGTCGGAGAGAGTATGCTCCCCTCAATGAGGCACTACCTCCGCTTTATTGACTTGGAAGACGAGTACGACAAGCGAGGCTTCATGCATAAGGTAGGGCGGGATAGAAGCGTACTCTTCTCCACGGATGTCTTGGCTAAATCTGTCGACAGCCAGGCGCTGCTTTCAAGTTCGTCCATGGTACCAGGGAATGCTGTAAGTCAACTTCACATCGCTATCCCTCTCAGCGGCTGATCTGGGACCTCCTAGACACCGACTTCAACATCCTGGGGCCTGACCGGACGACTTGGAACGTGGTAAGCTGGAGCCTTATAATAGACAGGGAACGTGTCCTCACGTTTGGTCCATAGTTCAGAGCCGAGGCGGACGAGCTCATGTTGCGTCATGCAAGTAGCCAAGGCGTCAAAGTCTTCGAGGAAGTTCGCGTTGAGACCCTCGATTTCCAGGAGGTCGACTCGGATAGTCCTCGTCCAGTTTCGGCTTCTTGGAAGAAGAAGTCTGGAGAGAAGGGTACAATATCCTTCGACTGGTTAATCGACGCATCGGGTCGACAAGGGATTATGTGCACAAAGTACCTGAAAAATCGAATTTATAGAGAAGGATTGCGAAATGTTGCCGCGTATGGTTACTGGAAAAACGTGACCATTTTCGACAAGGGAGGGCCCCGATCCAATGCGCCTTGGTTCGAATGTTTGACTGGTGAGTGGAACGGGTGTCGACATAATTTTCGCTCAGGTGCTCACCGGAACCATTTATCTAGACAAACAGGGATGGGCATGGCTTATCCCATTGCATAATGGGACGACTTCGATTGGAGTTGTGATGCATCAGGATACCTCCACCAGGAAGAAGGCAGCGGGTCCGAGTAAATTAGAGGATCATTACTTGGAGGAACTCAAACTCGCACCTGGGATACAAGAATTGATCGGAACCGAGGGATCGTATGTTGCGGGAAGTGTCAGGAGTACAGCGGACTACAGCTATCACTCCACCGCTTACTCTGGAAACCATTATCGCGTCATTGGAGACGCTGCAGGTAGGTAACTGTCGGTCTACCCTCCGTCTCGCACTAATCAGTCTAAAGCATTCGTGGACCCACTGTTCTCGTCCGGCGTGCATATTGCTTTGACTGGTGCCCTATCCGCGGTGAGCACTATCCTAGGCTCAATCAAGGGCCAGGTCAGCGAGAAGGAAGCCCAAGCATGGCACGATGCGAAGATAGGCATCTGTCAGACCAGGTATGGTAAGGATATCATCACGAGGACAATGGCGTTAATACCTTTTAGATTCCTGCTTGTTGTGCTGAGCGCATATCGGCAAATGCAGCACCAAGGCAATAAGGCAATTTTAGGCGATGTGAATTTCGACAATTTCGAAGCGGCGTTCGCGATGTTCAGGCCTAGTGCGTTCTGAGCTTCACCAAAGCGACAATTTACTGAGATACTTTTTAGTCTATCAAGGAGAGCATGATACCTCGACAAAGTTAACGCCAGACGACCTAGAGAGGATGATCAATTTTACGCGCAACCTATTCACGCCCACTACTCACCAACAGTATCAAGACGTCAATACGAGGGTTGGCAGCCTCACCGCTCTGTCTGGGCCAGTGATGGGGCCTGATGAGCTGGCAAAGGTGCTTGACGAGGACGACAGCGATGCCAAGGCAGTTCTTCAAAGAATCAACTCTCTCAAGGTATTGCGCAACGACACGAGCCCACTGAGCTTCACATCCGAAGCCGTTAATGGTTATGTGGTGAACTTTGAAAGAGGAAAGTTGGGGTTGATAAAGGCTTGAAGATGGAGATGCATTGTCCGCTTAATTACACAGTGTAGTATTATTGGTCGGGTTCATTTGGTATACCGTATTCACGATGTTTTTTCTCGCCGTCGCATTGAAACTTGTGGGTTCATACTGTATAGTCAGACTTCCTTTCAGGTCGAAAACAGCTAAGCACGCACCCTACGGCACCTTGGGCGGAAGATTGCGTGGCATACACATGCGGATGAGAAGGAGTCTCAAAAATATGGTTTTTGGCTTCAAAGTCGTCCTTTTTTGGCCAATCCTTGCCCGGCTTTCCATACATAATCGATCAACCACTCAACCATGTCTGCAAGCCTGATCAGTGCCATCGCTGAAGTAGCATTGAAAAAGCCAGACCAGGAGGATCCGCTACTGCTGGCCAGTCACTGGGGCCGAAAGACTCGCATCGAGTATCGCTACGATCACCCAACAATCAATGTCGAGTTATCCCTCCTAAATTGCCCAACCCAAACCATCCTTCTCAGGTCCGAGTACATCTTAGCATTGCGCGATACCATCGCCCTGCGCGCTACCGTAATCCGAGCATCTCCCCCAGCTACAGACGACGCTCCAGCACAGCTCCCGGACGATGACACTCCCACTCTCTCTGAACAACAAGCCCGACTCTTAACATCACAGGCAGCAACCAGTGGCATCATTATCAGAGGGTCTCCAGCAACTGGTAAGACAAACCCGTTCTATTCTCTATTTTCTCTGTCTTTGAACCAAGCTTGCCTAGGGAAAACCACGTTTCTATATTATCTCTCCGTAGTTCTCATGGAGTACCAAGTGCCTTTTTTCTTCCAGGCAGACGCCCGCTCGGTCTTTTTTGTCTGCAAACAAGGCGTCTATACTCTGGGGGAACAGGAATTCGGTATCGTCGCCCAAAGGAACAGGGCCGAGTTGAAGCACATGTTTTGGCTTTTCGATTCGACCCCTCGCTCCTTAACCCCCTGGGACCGTTGTCTTAATATCGTTTACATTGTGGAAGCTGCTTCATCCAGAAAGGCGCGCTTTTCTTGGGCCCAAAAGTCGGATCTGCAAATTAAACCATGGTTCGTGGCCCCACCCACCTTGGGTGAAGCCACTGTCTGGTACGCCTAGCTTCATCCCGTCGTGTCCCTCCAAACATTCATGTTTGCTTTGGTCCTAGTGCTCGCCTCTCAGGTGTTGACGTTCAGACAGCCAAGATAGTTTGCGCCTACTTTGGCCCGTCATTGAGACTCATCAAATCCCTCATAAACACGGAAGCTTGCGACATCCATCTCAGCAGGTTGTCCGATGAGATCTCCCAAATTACGGCGGAGACCGTATCTCGTGCTCAGGCTGTCCTGTCTGGGGGGGCAGTCGACGTCGCCGATAACGAGCTCTCTCATCAACTATTCCTCCTCGTCCCCACAAACAACAGACACTCGGTCACTGCGACCATAATGTCATCGTTCATAGCCTACCTTGTCCACACTAGGCTTATCCATGTCGCGGCCGAAGTCCAGACAAGTTTCTTCCAGCTTTGCGTGAAATATGTACCAGCACGTGCACTTGCGGGTTGCACCTTTGAGGGCGCCATGCATGAGCGCCTGCATTACAAAAGTCCTTGGCCATTGCGAGCTTTCGTGACGACACAACATGAACACGTTCACTTTTCTATGCCAGATGCCTTGTCAGCTCCCATTATCCGTTCACTCATCACTTCCCCATCCCCTTCAATTGCAATTGGTAATGTCGCCCCTCTACCCGCCTCCGTTCCCCCTCTACCTATCATCATTTTTACTGGCCCCGAGCTAAAGGCGAAGGCGCTGCCTCAGAAAACTGCCTATTACCGCCCCGCTGCGTCCAACCAAGCCTCCTTCGACAGTTTCATCTACAACCTGAACACCAATGCTCTCTTTGTGTTTCAGTTTACGCTGTCTCCGGAACATGGTGCAAAGAAGTCCGGGTTTGACCAGCTTCTGGATCAATTCCCTGGTGCAACCCTCAATCTTATCGTTGTTTCCTGCGAACAACAGGTCAAGCTCATCGCGCCTCAGGACGTAGCTCCTTTGTTTGATAGCATTTACTTTTGCTTGGTGGATCGTATTGAAGGCCTTGCTTCCGGTGAGCACTCTTTGAGGGTATCTGCTTTCCTTTCGGCTGAGTGTTCGTATTGATTCTAGGTATATGGTCACAGTCCTCGCAGCCTCTTGGGCACGATGATCCACTTCATCTCCCTGCTATGAACAATTAACGACATAGTACCGTCCTGTTGCCCATCATCGCAGTCGCATGTCACATCGATAGAGGCAGTAAATGGTCACAAAGAGGCTCCAGCAACCGAAATTAACAAAAATGATAAATCGTAATGCCAAAGGTGCCAGTTTCTCAATACCGCCGACTTTCGGTTTGAAAGCACTGGCCAGAGCTTGTGGTGGCGGAGGAACAGACATGATTGTGGTTCAACGTTCAAGGAAGAGCCTGGATCCAGGTTTCAAAAACTCGAAAACTTTTGGACCAAAACACACAAGCTACTCACGCAAAGGCATAAGCCAAGGTGGTCTTGCTTCAGCTGACTGACTAACTTCTCTGCATGGCAGCCAGTTTACCATGCGCAGCGATGCCTGAGGATTCCATGACACGAAGTGGATGGTATACTCTATACAGGTAATCATGCATCCTTACGGACAGATATAGAGTATACGCTCTAGGTCATAGATACTAGTGTTATAATACAGATACTTATATTGCGAGACATAAAGGATGCAATGTGAGTTTTGATCAGACTATTCACTGGAGAGTTGTTCAAATAGGCGTGCTTCAAGTGACTTGCATAACGCATCGAAAAGCTTTCTTGAATCATCTGCTCCGAACGTCCCAGACGTCATAGCATTGACCAAAGCTTTCATCTTCGGAGCCACCGAAGGAACCTATAAGAATGGAATGAGCATGGCCATACGGCGAATTGAGGATGATATGGGTTTCGCTCACCTTCGTCAGCAATCCGTCTATTAGCTTCCCGCAGTCCATTACGTCAGTTTGATACAGCTCTCTCTGGCTTGGTTCGAACCTGTCGAAGATCTTTGCAGTGGAGAAGTCCACGTAGAAATACCGGACAGGATAGCACGTCCGATCGAATGGCTGTGAAGATACGTGCTGTGGTAGCTCGTGTGAGGCAAGGTGTGAGGAGGGCCATGTTTTCGAAGAAGGGTCGAGACAAGGTGAAATAGGGACATTGGTATGTAGCCACGTATTCCGACGTCCGATGTCCACCATGAAGGAATCGGGCGTGCTAAAGTTGAGAGATGTGACATGATGTTCGTGGAGGAAAGTAAGGCCCTGTCAAACGGTTGTTGAATATCCCTCCTTGAAACTCCAAAGAGAAGTGCAAGTTCACCTCGAGTGCTTGGCGGATAAAGTCAATGTAATTTGCGACCGTCTGAAACGGTGGATCATCGTATTTGGTTAGCCATTCCAAGCAGACGAATATTGATGCCGGAAGGTTTGCATTGGGCTGCGGCTTGTTCACGACAGACAGGACGTGTGGTACAGGGTTCCACGGATCTAGTCGTGCTTCAGATGTGTTGAAAGACATGAGGATGTCATATTCGTTTGACAGAGAATTTTCGGAGAGAGGTCTGATCACAAATGCGTCGTGTGCGGAAGGGGAGGAGGCTTCCACACGGATCTACGAAAGGTCAGGTTGGATCTCAATCAGGTAACACATTCAATGGTCAAACAGAAACCCACCAGGTTGCGGGACTTGGGTAAGTCATGGTCGAGTTCAGAGATAAGGTCGTCTACAATGGCCTCAAAATCACTTTAATAAGAGAGATGCGTCAGTAACATAGACAAGGGAGGAAATATGAAGCAGGCACACATATCGTAGCTCATACTAGACGACGTAGAGCACTCGGACTCGGAGTACTCGCTGTACGAATCGTCATCCCTAGCATCTTCTCCATCTCCTCCTAGCTCCATATTACGAGGCCGAAACGGAGTGTACGCTCGTTCTTATCATCTACTGTCCCCTGCAGAAAATGCTTCGGTGCCTTGAGCTTGATCTGCGCGATCTACAGAGGAATTGTACGCAGCATGGATTGCGACTTTGCAGCAGCATGATTCC